>QNGE01000689.1:225232-241012 GCA_008508345.1 Paragonimus westermani | reverse complement strand
TTGTTCTACACCATCGATTAGTGAGTAGGTAAGGGTCAGGAATTCCGAGATGAAACCTGCAATTAACGTCCCCGCATATTTATTACCGCGTTCGTCACTGGTCACTGCAGGCGTTGCAGTATACTCTTGTTTCGTAAGTAAAAAAACCCAGCGAGTTAGTACATTCTAATAGTGGCTGTGTACGCTCTGAAACGTCCTTTTTATCACGTGTAGTACAGTATGTCTTTCTAGATCTGCAACTCCAAAATGAGAGGAGAAGGAGAGTTTGGACAACAATCAAGTACCCAGATATTTATGACTCGACTTAGTAACGCCTGTATCCGTTTTGTACTGTGTAACAAAACCATTGTCAGAATCCACCCTAAGAGGTGTATGTGTATGCTTATCGCCATTAATGGAAAGACACGAGTTCACTAACTATTTTTTGGGTTGATCAAAATCGGTTTGCAGAGTGCACGGACCATGAAGTTCCAAACTTTCTAATCGTCTGCATAGAGAATGGAGAAATTTCCATGTAAATTCTAATTGAACAAACAGTAACGTTGCTAGAATCGATCGTCGAGGTGCATTTTTTGAGAGCAGTGTGACGATAGAGTGGTCACTGGTAGGTCTGGCTCGGAAAGTTTTAAAATTGAGAAACGGCAACGTTTGGTGATTTCACCCCGAATGTCGCACGGCTCCATTCCTTCTGGCTGTTGGTTGTATGGTACATTGCCAAACAACTTAGTGAAGTCAGAGAAATTGGCTTCTGATGAAACCGGATGTATCCGCTTTCGGGCAATACCCGATACTTGTTCGCTGTTAACTTCTGTCTAATAGTTGGATTGTAGATAGTACTTGTACTCTCAGTGATTGATCTTTGTGTAAAGTAGACATCAAGAAGGGAAAGTATGCCAATCAATTTTGCGCAGGTTTATTTTGCATCTGTTTGCAAATTCGTCTTGATAAACTCCCAAATACCGTTACTGAGAATTCTGTTTTGTTCCATTTTTTCTGCGAATTAACCATGACATAGTTTGATTCCAAACTCTGAGTATGTGGTCACAGGTTACAACTTAGTATATCTCTATCTAGTATGGAAATGATAAGCGAGTTTTTTCTATACATTTTTCGTCACTTATGAGTCAACAAAAGATTAAAAATGGTTCATCCGTGTACGACACAAAATAGTCGTACGTTGGCGGAGCACACTTTGTAAGACGTTCAACCCCAAACTACTTTCACCGGTGAAATGTACGTGGCTACGCAAAATTGCGCCGATTTTGAAACGTACCTGATAGGTAAGCAATAATCTTGGACATACCTTTCCTCAGAGGGTTATTTCGATCACAACTTAATCTTACTTGCAAAAGCCTAATTTTCGTTGCTATTTTTAATGTTGAATTGAACGCCTTGTAAGCATCATCAAAGGAGCTTATCACGTCGGTCGCGTTTTGCTTCATAAGATCAGTCATCGGCACTAATAGAACAATCAGTTCACTGAGTGATACGGTTTCGAGGGTCGTTCGCTGGGACATCTTTTCTACTTAAAAACGGAAGTTACAAGCATATTCATTTCGATCCATACATCTGAACAGCGAAACATTGACGTTTTTACTGTCCGCAGCTCAAACACAACCATTTCACTCACAAGGTGCAACTCTCTAAACGGTCGTTTTCAGTATGTACTGGGCCTTATGCTGACAAATGACAATCGTCACAATAATTTTAACACACACTTTTTTGCATACACTACCTGTTACAGCTGATCTTTACAGTTTTGGTATCGCTAACCACCATTCCACTTTGGATTGCCGGAGGTCAAATTTCCGTTGTCTACTATCACGTCAGCTTCCATCTGACATGATTACTCTCACAGCCAGCCACCAAACTCCTGACGGTTTACTGTCGGTGTACGATACGAGTAAATAAGCACATTATTATACCGTAGTATTCTGAAATAATATTCATAAAGGTTGGTTAAAAAACTGTCATCTCTCTCCTTTTAAATGTGGGATAGACCCTTCTTGCATACCGTTCACGGGAGATTGTTGTACTCTACTACCAGTACACCTTTCAGCTTATCCTTATGAGAAAAATTGCACTATTTTCCTCATAATTTTCTTATGCCGATTTCCCATAGTGTCTTAACATCTTGAATCAAAAAACCGCCAGCTCGAGAAGCGTATCGAGACTGTTTTGTGCGGGGACGCTTATCCAAGGGGCAAAAGTTGTACTTCAGGTGTGTTGACACCTGTATTCTATCCAGAATCACAAGTTCCATCATCCACCAGTTAGAAGCTCTCTCCAGATCTTAACCGAGCTATTCTTATATTCTCGAAAATGAATATTTTTGTGGCTGTTGTATGTCGTGTTAGTAGAATAATCATCCAGCGGTAATTTCAAAGTTGAACTTCTTACCATAATCAAAATGACCACAAATTCAACAATGATTCCAAATAGTGATTTGCTACCTACTTCAGGTAATCTTGTACAAGCAATTCACTGAGTAGGGTTTAATATATTATGGAACGGTTGTTGCATTCGTCATGAGAACATCCCCAATTTCATTGTCACATTCACATGGAAACCGAATACCAGCTTGCTCGGAAAAGAGCATTCTGACCCGCACTGACCATTTGGCCAGGCAATATGAAATGAGATACGCTAAAAAACATGATCACAACTACTCTTAAATCTGTTCCCACGTCTTACACCCTCTTTTCCTCAGCCTTTCGTGTATAGTTATTGACCGTTACCTCCCTCTTCTCTTGCTATGTGACCTACAGTCGTTCGCATGTCATGGTTAAGGTCGCAACAATAAAATGTCGTTCAAAGGTCAATTCATTCATTCCACAAGGAGAAACTACGTCGATCATTGATCACCTACTTAACATCACTTGTCGCGTTGCAGAATAAAATAACCTGATCGCCAAGTTTTGTTAATGCTTTCGTTGTGTGACAACCTCAAGCGCGTTGTTTGACTCCTGCTGTTTACGTGTTGCATTATTTATGAGAAAGCAATTATCATAATCTGTGAAATCGAGGGGACTGATTTATCAGATACCGAACATACATTTGATAATACACCATCAAAACCAACGAAGTAGTACGTACGTGAGAATATTGAGACAGAAATTAGGAATAGATTTCCGCTAGTGGTGCCAGTAGCATGGCAATATGTACAAGAGTGAGACAGAAATGGAATCAACATAACCAGTAGAATAAACTGGTTCTAGAATCCACTGCTTGAGAGAGAGAGGTGTGTGATACAAGTCGCCTGGTTCTTTGCGTGCTCAACCAATCGGACCATCAATTCAAATCATTTAGATCGATCAACAACCGGCCACAACGCACCTGATATTTCATACCGTTGGCTCTCTTTGCGTTATCTTTGACCTTAGTAAGTTAGATGACAAGAATCACGAGAAGCAAGAATAATTTCCTAAGTAGTATTAAATGTTCGCCTAAATGATCGAATAGTTTCCAGTTAACACCTGTATCTGGTGAGTTTGGCAGATCGTAAATTAATGTGATCGTGTTGAAGTTATCAACCGTTTCTCTTTCACTAGGCTCTAAAACCACACTTGTTTACTGACGGTATTGTTTTCATCGGTGTGCACCTTTACATACACATGTTCTACCGGTATCACCTGCTGGAATGTAATGTTGAATTTCCTCTCTGTCTCTCTACCCTTGACGTGGGACTGTAACTACCAGAGTGTCTTGTTGATTCGTATCTCGTCTGCCTTGGACAATTCAAGCTTTACGGCTATTCGACCAGGTCTGAAGAATTTTCCAGATCAATAGTGAAACGTACTCGCAAATATCGTCTATGCTCCCACAAAAGTTGGTATCGAATCATAACTTCGGAATCCGCTACAAACATAATCTAACGGATAGTGTACGGTTACGGACTTGACTCCACGATGAAAGATGCATATCAAAAACTGAAGGCGCACTGGTCAGACACTGTGAATAAATTGACTGTGTGAAACCCTACTGCTTTCAACCGTTTGCTGATTACAGGGAATCCACACAGATGTAAACAACTATCTGGCCACTGTCATACAACTTAGGACAAAATAATGGATAGGACGGTTTCCAACTTTCAACTAACACTAGTCATGCATGGAAGTGCACATTCGTGGACAAACCGGTTAGTATCGGTAATCTGGCCTGGACCAGACAAAAAAATACACAGGTTGAACACTAAAACTAGCTGTACTTGTATGCACGTGTTGACAATCGCCTTGATGACATTTGCTGGGCACGGTTTATTCTAGTTATTCAGTACTCACATGAACCTGTCTCATTTTAGCTTACATCACGTCCCCAGAACCTCACACGTTCACACAAAAGTGAACAAGACGTATTAGTGTCGTGACCGCAAAAGGCGCTTGGCCTGCGAAGTTGTTTATTGCGTGAAATCCCGTATGGATTATATCAAAACAGGACCACGAACACACCCATTTGCACAGTTGACGTACATTCACGCACACTGGGCAGCATTGAACTGTCATTCGCCCTGGTGGCACGTTTCCCATGTTGCGTGCACCCCATTCCAATAGTCACTTCTGGTCCATCATCTTCCTAGCGTCGAGAGCAGCCTTTATGTTCTCGAGTGTACTTATCATACTACTCACAAACGAAGCTGCCTGTCAGACAACAGTATAGATTCATCCTGAAAAGTTCCGCGTTTTTATCGTAATACGAAGGCTTTTGTAGTCCAGTAACCATATGATCACTCAGAAATATCAGTTGATTTTGGACGGAACATATCCATAGCAAATGTCCCCACAGTAAACCATAGTTGTCAATACCACTGACATCATGATCCTCCTCAAAGTTAACCAGATAGCAGCCCATGCACGGAACGATTCATTGTCACCTTGTATTATCAGTGTTTGATGGACCGTTCCCACGTCGGTCTCTGCATACACAGTGATTCACCTAATTTGGTGTGACGAAATCATGATCTATCTGCCTGCGTTCCATACTGTAGTAGGTCGTAAACTTATGGGTTTTGACTATCAACGTGCCGGATCGCATAGAAGTGGACTGGGCCGAATGGAATACTGATTAGTCAAATGAGTGATACTCTACGTGAGTGATCAGAACCGGGGAGTGGATGGTACTACCAATAACAAGTTACTTCATCCATTCTGAGCGGCCGGGTGTTGAGCCAATAACGGTGCATCCAGTTGCGAATGAAGGCTGTTTCCATCTGAGCCACTTAAGCGATGATAACTTCCCCCATTCAATGTTGTGTTTGAAAGCGAGCGTCAGAGAATACCACACCCAGACACATATCTGGCTGCTGAACTACACAATCTATCTTTAATCGAACAATTTGGTTTTATCAAAACAATACCTAATGCAACAGGTGATTGTGTCACATTATAAACCAGTCTGCCAGCATTCACGGCGAGGCTTACATGGACAAAACGAACAAAAGTGTATACCAATACATGGCTGAACACGGTCCAAAATGACTGATTGAATAACCAGTGTAGTAGCGCAGACAAACACAAGAGAAATCGAGAAACATAATTTCATTGGTCGTTCAGTTTGTCTAATCAACAAGATACCGCCCTGACCCAGTTCAATCGTTCATCTTGTCGTCTAGTAACTTTGATCCAGCTTCGGTTGTATTCACTGAGATTATATCGATCAGGTGATATCGAGCGACTTCACGCGCACATAAATACCTTATACAGGCTATTTGTTTGCCTTGAATTTGACCAATAAATTTTGATAGGTTGACTTGTTATTTATAATTCGCAAATCCACGACTTTTATGCAGTTTCTTTTCCACGTGTGGTTGAAAAGACGAAATGAATTGTTAACATCCCACAATACACCTTTTTGCTGTATTCATAAATGAAGTAGGGAGGATCCAATATTTCAAACAATCTATAAACGTAAGATAACTGGTTCAAAGCTCGGCTCACTCACCAGTTATCACTACCATTCACACTCCAAGCAAGTATCCGCAAGCTCTAGGTAGCCACAACAGTCAGAATTTCAACTAGTATCTCTCATCAAAAAAAAAACTTTCAGTTGGCCAGGCTGTTATGAGCAGACCCTTTATTGTGTTTTAACGATTATGGCAGATTTGAGCGAGACGTGACAGGCTTGAATGTACACAGCCCAATCGAGCCTGTAAAAGTGTGAGCACGTGCGACGCACCTTCTAACAGACCATGGGTTATCTGAGCAAACTAACCTGGATAAAAGTCACACGGGTTAACTTAATCGATTCCCACTTCAATTTGTTTATAGTTGTTATGTTCACCTGAACTTTGAGCTCAGGATGAAAACATTTACTTGGAAGGAGACTGGCTAAAGACTCCGTTTCGATCAGGGTTTATTACGTTATCGCAGCTCAGACTTCAAAAGCCAAGTCTGACCTGAAAGTTAACCTGAATATGGAATGATCATTTTTCTTAGACAGTAAGACATCATGACTGATTAGCTTTTGGAAAATATTCAGTACGACCGGCGTTCTCTGAATGGTACGTAGTTTTGTAATCCCTCTGAAGCTCTTATGAACTGTTTGAAGGTGGTTGATTTCTATAAGTTGACCAATACTCATCCTTGATTGTAACTTCCTCTTTCAGGTGAAATTCTGCTTTGAGCTTCTCTAAACAAGGGCACCAAACCCGAGTTTTGTGGTTGCTAGAGTCTATCACTAGTCTATCACGAACAAGAGTAACTTTACGGTTCACGCGCTTGTGAAACAAATGAATCTGTAAAATCACATCGGGCAGGATCGAGTCGTTACATATGTAGAAGTTCAGTCACGATCCCTTTTGTGTAAGCCTCGGGACGCTAGGCCGTTTTGACAGAATACACACCTTTCCTCCTAACTCTAATCGACAAGGATTATCACACGAAGGTATATATAGGATGCGGAAGTTGCGTATAAACGTAAGTGTTGGTCGTTTCAAACCATCTGAATCTGTTGCGGCCTCAAAACGTCAATACATCACTCAATTACCCGACAGGAAAATCTTGGTACGCAAAATCTGAATGGTCAACAAGGATCTTAAGTATATACCCTCGAGGAGATGTGCGTTCATCTACTGCAAGTAAGTCATGCAATCTGTGAAGGATCATAGCTTGGTAAATAAAGGTGCCTTAGTTACCCAGTGTGAAGTTTTAAGAATACTCGTCATCGCATAGTGTTTATCAGTAGTACGCCACCATTGCTGTGCATTTGTAAGGACATCTCCACTTATCACATGGATCAACAGCAAACAGTCTGATGTAACTCGGAGTTTTAGGAGAAAAGCTAAACATTAATATGTTAACACTACCTGAGTCAACCACGTGAATAACCTGTGAACTGCTCCATGTGATTACACTAAGCTGAAACGGCATTCTGAAGCACGTGACCGAGGTCTTTGCATCCAAAGCGAAAAAGTTAGAATGTAGCCAACTGCCACACATTTTAACAAATCCTACTGAACCACAATTCGTGTGTTAATCTTTGCATTGTTGTTCTCTGTCGCGCGCACAGGTGGATTGAGTTATTTTGAGGTCAGCGTTTTTGTCACAATGACAAACACTTTAATACAAAAAGTGGGGCAACATTCCAACCAAGGTTATGCGTTAACGGAGCACTAACACAACCAAACTCACCAGTGAGGAACTGACAACCTGGCTTGTTTGATCTGCTTCAGTACATAGTACTAATACTAACTAACTAACTAATCACAGGCGGTTGTGGTCGGAAGTCGAGGTGTAGTGTTCCTTTCTTGTCTAGTACGATGTCAGCTGGGAAGCGGTCAAAACACCGACCTGATGTTCAGTCGGGACAAGTATGAAAGTTACCATGGTGCGAATTTCACGAAGATTGGAACTTAAGTCCGCTGATTCCCATTGTAATGAGATGTGAAATTTGTGATCGTTTGGATGTGATATTCAACTGGTAACACCTCAACTTCCGGGCAATGTAACTGGAAAATAGTCGTTGAACACTACGTTGTAGTAAACTCATCTGTTGTTCACATAAAGTGAACGTCACCCACGTTTGATCGCAGCCTTCGCATTCAGATAGACTTTCCAGCCAGCCTCTTTCGAACAGAAGCACTAGACTCGAGTTTCGCTCTCGTTAGAGCTCATNGCACTACTGACGAGCTCTAATGAGAGCGAAACTCGAGTCTAGAGATTCTTTTCGAGAGGGTCCGACTGGAAAGTCAATGAGAATGTGACTACTGTGGCAAATTAAGGGTGATATTCAGTCTATATGAAAACCAAAATTTGTTGTTGTCAGTATGAAGTACGGAAGCCAGTAGAGTTCTGCAAGTCATTGGATAGATTTCGAAAATTTTCTACTGTCATTCGGCACCTAATCATCAGTTATGTTGAGTTATACTGAAGTTAGTCAGGGGTGGCCGTGGAGAATGCGAACTAAGAAAACATGGCCGAGTTCGGTAAAACATGAACCTGCCTGTTAGGTTCAGTCTGAATTTGCGGCAGTACCGAAATTCGCATTCCCCAGAACACAGCAAAGTGGGCTCCGTAGCTCGGCTGGTAGAGCACTTGCTGCATTGAGACAAGCTGTGTCTGTCGCTGGTTCGAATCCAGCCGAAGCCCTGACTTTTTACAATTAGGTTTCAACTAAAATCATAAATTTGCCACATTACTCTTTAGTAATAGCATAACACTGTGTCAGAAAACCACTTCTGGTTCGTGATCTGATGTCCGGACTTTACGGAGAAACATTGCGAAATCACGTGGGTGTTGGAGAGTGGAAGACATTCATGTTCAGTGGAAGTACAAGCCGCAATGTGGCCATAGCGCTGGTTAACTTTCGACTCCCGAATATATATTGAGTTGTCCAAGTCGTGCAGTCAGTCAACGCCTGCAAGTCAGAAATCTATTCTAATGGACAGGTGTGTGTGTGTGTTGACGGATCGAATGAATCAACCTAACTACAGGCTCAATCAAAACTAGGGGAACAATCTAATCAGAACTGCGCTTTCGGTCGAATGGATTACAAACAAGATGTTGCTAAGCTGGTTCAAGAAAATCCTTTGTTTCAAACTAACGGAGAATTCTTGAACACGAGGTTATCGAATGAAACAAACATGGCGGTTTTGTGTATCCTGCCATCAAAATAATCCGGTAGACTATGCACTGTTTATCGATAGTTGTGGTTGAGCTTTTGCACATGAATATTCGACCGCGTTCCTAGTGGGATTAGAGGTGTTGTGGTTAATACATTGATTTCACGATCACCAGGGCTGTGGTATAACTTTCGGTCTGAAGGAGTTATGTACTACTGATGAGTTTGGATACGAGCAAAGCTAGTACCTCCTAGAGAAACAGTCCACACAAAAGACTTCATTGAAAGTGACAGCCGGGAACGAATGTTGGCGGTGCTCAGTTTGCAACAAAAAATAATTGCTAGAAAGTATTTAACGGGTGGTTTCGTAAGTGTACGGTATCGATGTGCACTTTTATTAAACGCTGTACTGCAAGTGACCGTGTGCCAGTTAAATGTCGCGGCTTGTATGATGACGCTTTCATCAGTGTGATAACCGTACTTCCAAGATCCAAGATGAAATGAAGATGGCCAGCTACTCCTTGTTGAACTTCAAACGTTATGTTTAGTATGGTTAAGTGAAATAGGATTTGGTTTTGTTAGCCTAAACCTACAAACAGTCGACCTACCCCACCCACCAAAACTTAGGAGTACTTGGACAAAATTCCTCAGTGTATGGTATACACTGGGGTACGGTTATTTTTAACTAGTTTATCCGCTATAAATCGGTTTATTTCTTGGTGGCCGTTTTATTCTTCTGATCACTCTCACAAAACACGGGAAGTTAGATGCCATTCTTAACTATATAGATTTTAAAGTTGAGGCCACTATGCTTACGTGCTCTTGACCTTACATGCACACTGTTATATTGCACTACTTTGATCTGTGGGTAAATGACATACCTTTCTTCTAAACCTCTTGGTAAAGCGTAGTTAAAACAGTATCATATAATTGCACAAACACAATTGACCTCGAAATATTGATTTAACTGGATAAAAGTGTGTAGATAGATCCAGATAATAATCTGACCCAAGAGAGATTTGGTGTCCACATATAAGATACTGTTGTAATCAATCTTGTTGTCGTGAAAATGAGACCGTTCACCTCACCTTGGTATGTACCCATGAGAAGTTCGTTCGTTCAGTTATTTTGATGCCGTACGCTAAATCTACATAACTAAATCTACATAACCTATATTACTGATTGATGGGAATAAACGAAGTGTTTGTATCTCACACTGTCTTCTCACTGTCTTGACTAAATGGACAGAGGAAAGTCAGTGCTTCAACTATTCATCTAACTTGAATACTTGCAAGCTACTCATTTATCAACTTGGGACATCAGCACAAATTAAAGTTATGTAAACCAGAGTAGTAAGAGCAGTTCGGAAAAACAGTTACATTTAGGATCAGACTTTTTTGTTACAGGTTCGAAGGCAACTTAAGGGAGCGTGAAAATACAGTCTTCGTCAGCTTTCGAGGTCTGTTGGAGAAATATTTTGTGATTTTCAGTTTTACTTTTTCGCGCCATATCGTTTGGAAACTCAAGTTTAGCACGCGCTTCCCCTGTGTCTTCTGATTGGTACATTCCACTTTTAGTGAATCAGTTAAGGTGGGCTTCTTCAAGGTCAAGGTCTGTATATACGTAGACGCTGGTCCATTGTGTTGCCATTCATTTTTAGAGTAAGCACATTGTCGACAGAAGGTCAGGGCACCCTGAGGTTTTGAGTATTGCTATGGTCCGCGCTACGCGTTTGCGACTTGTACATCGTTTGTATGCAGCCATTTTTCGTTTTCGATGACCACGTCAATCAAAATTTGCAGAAAAAACCTGTATAATCAAAGCAATGCTAAAACAGATGTACGTCCTAGAAGTCAACGTGAAACAACCGTTCTATTGAGCCCATAACTTTTGTCCGTAATTCAAACAGTTGAACAAACCAAAACCTAAAGTTCTACCCGACTCATTTCAGCCCACAGGTGATCAGCATATTTCGGTCCTGTTTGATGTCATCATGGAGAGAATCCAATCAGCAACCTATATGTCAAACGTTTATCCTATGTAATTGTAGTTAATCAGTTGTCTCAACTGTCAACACATCTCGTGTACCGTCAGAGGAACTGTTGTACAAGGGGTTCTAACAACCAAGGAGACAGCAAACTCATAAGAACGAAGAGTGCTGGAACTACTCTTCAGGAGTAACCTTTTAGGATTGAAACCTTATGTACATAGTGCTAAATATGAATAACACGACACTCAGCAGATTCCGAAATCCAAGCTGAACCGACCCAAATGGCGGGCATGAGCTCGATATATACGGCTTCTTGTAGTGTTCGATACTAAGACCACTTACCATGCACCGACCTGCACAGTAGACCTGCTTGTTCTCAATCACCTTTCTAGCCACATCTCTTGTTCAACTGGATCTTGAATTAGTTACTCGTGCATTTTGTTTGTAATCTCGGTGACATACGGCTGATCGTAAGACAATGGGTGCGTCATGTGATGGAGTGTTTTTAACTCCGTGCTAAACTGTCGAATTAACAGCTGAGCAGGTGCGACCCGATAGTCTACAACCAATGTAGGGTTGTTCAGTTATTGTCCTCAAAAAGGTCGCCCACGGGGACAAAAATGAGCGATATCAACAGTCGTTGTCCGTCATGTCCAAAATATTTGCAAATAGTGCATCATCTTTAAAACATGCCTCGCCACTTCCATAAATCATCTGATTTAGTCACCATATGAGTCATGTCATCTTACGCTAAATTCCCTGTGGATACGTTTCTGTAGCTCCAACTGGCTTCAGATCAAGAGTTCATTACCATATAAAATAAGGTTCAACCTGATTGGATAGATGAAAGTGTACCTATAACAACGTGTTTGTATTCCTTACGTTCAGAAACACCCACAAAGTCAACAAATGAAGCACATGATGGGAAAACGGGTAGTGGTCAAATGACTCTCAGCTTCCGTTCGTCACGTGGTACAGTGGTAGGGATATTTTCAATCAAGCAGGGTTGGACCATGCACTATCGGTTCCAAACGCGCTCAACGGCCTTCAGAGTTGAGCACGTGCTACCGCTTGTGTCACTGTGACATGAATGTTGCGCACACGAACACGCGCATCGTTTAGTGGATTTGTTTGCCCTACCCACAGTGGATGGTCGCACACACACCTACACACCTACAAGGGAGCTGACCCGGCTGTCTTAACTGGTTTATCTACCAAACACTTGCATCAAAAGAAAACTGGGTTGACCTGATCAGGATTAGTGGTAGCGGTGTGAGCTGATACTCCAATACTCACCACGTTCAGCCCCAGTGGTCTGACAGGCATGAACACATTCGCTCCATCGGCAATGAGAGGTGTGATCAGATGACTATTAGCCCTAACCGATCAGATAAACACCTCGATATGATTGCTGATTCCGTATCAGTAGACTGAACGAGACGAAGAGCAGTGCAGCATGGTCGTGGTGTTCTTACACAACTTATTGGAAAGAGAAGGAAAATGGAGATGAGGTGTTGAAATGTTCGCCATCCTATTTTGGTATTTTCATAATCAGTCAAAGTTGTTTGGTTTAGAGCTAACCATTACTTCCTACCCTATACGGGTTGACAAAGTGCAAGGCATACATGCAAAAAGAATTGGCAACATGTACGAGTTACATGTGTCTATAAGCCACGAACTCCGTCCATGAATGCATCTGTGATAGTTGAGGTGTTCAATTGGAGGCGTAAGAAACAAGTTCACTAAGCAAGCCCTCACAAACACGTGGGTCGGAACGCAAATCCCGGCTCGAATAAGGATATACACTACTGATGAATTCGAATAAGAACGAAACTCGAGTCTAGTACTTCGCTATGGAGTGGGCTAGCTGAAAGGCTTATCTGAACGAGGAGACTGTGATCGAATGTGGGTGATGTTCAATTTGAAGCGAGCTTCTGCGTGAATATTAAGCGATGATACATAATCATTAAACGGCCACGAAGCTTGTCGTGTGGTAGACCAGCATCCTTCTACTAGCCCATAAACGGAAAGAAACGATGTTGTTGTCTTCTGTATTCTTCAGTGAATATACGAAAGTGTAGAAAAGTGCATTCATCGGGTTTCGTATAAACGCCATGTCTCATCGACTTGTGCTCGAAGGATTATTAAGTATCACAAAATCATACCATGTAGTGAACCACGACTCTAGGAGCTTAGAAGAAATAAGCCGGAGTTTGTCGGAACAAATGTATATATCTGTTTACCGCTCTTATGCAACTCGGACACGTCGTGTTCTCTGTTTGTAAAACGATTCAGATTGGCTTGCTTCTTTCCATCTTGGTTGCCACGACATAGTGGATGGTCTGGACACAGTTCAGTTCACTAAATAAGCAATGTCTAGCTGTTTATTCTGCACTGTGTGGCAAATGATCGGAATCCCTAAATTGAGATAATCGAAAAAATGGTTAGCCTTCTCAGTGATTCAGACGCAAAGGCCGTGCTATCAGAAAAGCATGGTCTGACGTTTGAGTAAGGCAGTTCAAGCCGTACAGCAGACGTTTCGCGTATCCCAGACGATTCATAACTTGCTGAATTCTGTGCATCATCGGCATAGATCATTACAATTGATTTTCTGGCAATCGGTTGTTCAAGAAAGAAGAGAACGAACAACATGGTACCCAGAATAGATCCTCGCTGACGTTAGCAGAATGATAGTTCTACAGTCGTTCTTTTACTCTGACGTTCAGCTTACATTCCATTGAAAATTCCTCTATTCAATCAAACAAGTGTTGTGAATCCAAAAGGCAGACGACACAAAGATTACTTCATTGGAGAAACCAACACACTACTTAAGCGTCTGAGCACGACTAGAAACGGAAACACTCATTTGCACACCATACTCTTCTGAGGATACTCCAGTCGTTTTAGACACCATGTATCAGTTCCGTCGTGTAGCGAAAGCCATTATATGTCATTCTGCCCTCCAACGATCCATCCCGTATCTCTGCCGTATTTATCACGCGATTATCTCGATCCGCGATCATCTCGAACCATGCTGCTACTGAATAGTGGTGTGAGTAGTATGGTGCGACCGTCTATCCTCACTACACAAGTACTCACAGAGGCCGTAGCTATTACGTGTTTGTAGCTGACCTGACTAACCAACTTTATGTAACACTTTATGCAATCCTGATTCAGCATCATGATGGGTTTGAATTCGATGAACTCTTTGAGATGAAGTCAGCAAATTATTCGCGAAGGTGCAAATTAGTCTAACTTATCGCCTCGTATAAGGGTGCGGTTATTAGCCACAAAAAGAGCAAAAAACCAACCACTGTCCAGCGCTGTAAAAAAACAGTATGGTAGTAGTTAACGTGTTAAGACAAGGTCACCTACAGTCGTAAGCGGAAGACAGTTCGCTGGGCCCTAGTGTTGTTCTAGGACACGCTGATTTTCTAGCGTAAAATACTTTCTTTTTACATTGGACCAGGATAAACACAGAGCGAAATGTAAACAGCGGATAAAAAAGGAGGCTATTTCTCTGATAGCTTGGGAATTTACTTGCCCTTTCGCACTTTTGGAAACTAACAGGTTTCCGTGATTCTCGATCGTCTATAGGATTGTCTCTCGCATGCTGCACCGCCGTCTTCACCTCGTGAGTTGGGTCTACAACATAAGACAGAGGACAGCCAGGGCTGAATGTTCAATGCATGCTACAACTTCAAGAAACCTGACCGCAAAACACGTGTTCACACTAGCACATATTGTTTCTCCTGTGTATAAACACGATGGTTTCCGACTGGATTAAACAAAGCGATTGTCTCGGAATGTATGGGCAAGCTAAACGCTGTTCACACAGGGTTGTACTTGAATGTTTGGACGTGACTATCCGGTAGTGAGGTTACTGACGTTGTGGCTAACACGCTGGTCTCACAAGCACAAAAGCCGAAATGCAAATTCTGGTCCAGAGAAGAATATGTCTGTTATGTTTACTGCTTAACAGAGTGGTAATAGATTAATAGAACGGTCTACTGTAACGACAAAAACGTGAACAGGTACAGAACAGTTAATCCAACGTATGGCAGTACGCTCTGTGCGAGCAATAGTCGTGTTTACGAATAGCTCCCGCGGTCGACAAGATGGCCGATCCAGATATCGATCGATCGATAGACATGCAGGCAACGCGTGTGGAACGAACGATGGAGCATCAAGCGGATGTGTCAGCGCTCTACTGATGGGCTCCGATAAGAGCAAAACTCGAGCCTGGCGCTTCCTTTCGAAGCGGGCTATCCGAAATGATTATTCGAATTCGGAGGCTGCGGTCAAGTGTGGGTGGTCTTAAACGTGAAATATTCGAAATTAGCGAATTTCGATTGATGACAAACAAAAATGTTAGGTGTAGGCTACTTCAATCCGTTGCAACAGGTGATTTTTTCCTTCCTCTTTGTAAGTTTGCATCCCAAAGTAATTGTGAATCGAAACATGAACAACGTAATCAAAGTTTGAACTCTGCACTGCGGTTAACTAAACTAACAACCAGTGGGTAGCACCACGGTTATGATTAAAAGTGAGCAAGTATAATTACTCTCACAATTCGAAATGATACATCAGAGAGTGTGAACGTTTGACTGTACAAACCTGTTCAGAACAAGTTTTTCGTCTGCTGTTTGTGCAATTGCATTAGGCGTCCGCCGTATCTAAGACGGCTCGGCTAACTTTCTCTCTCTCTCTCTCTCTCTCTCTCTCTCTCTCTCTCT
>QNGE01000689.1:208341-225222 GCA_008508345.1 Paragonimus westermani | reverse complement strand
TCTCTCTCTCTCTCTCTCTCTCTCTCTCTCTCTCTCTCTCGCACACCTCGTCTAACTGCGAGTGCGATCGATGGTGCGCAACACCGTTGATGGTTTGGCCTCACGAGTCTACCATTTGTCTGTCTGTTTCTGGGGCAAGCAGAGGAACGGTTTTGCCGTCTTTTCCGAATTTGAGCCGATTTGGTCTTCTGACAAGGTTAAGCAGGTGGGTGAATAGTACGTCTAACGGACAAAAATACCAACGAAGCACACGAATATACGAAGCCCTGTTCTGTGTCAGTGTTGCGCGACGTGGTCACGAGCACGTGGGTGAATTGGCCAGCGCGAACGCAGGAGGTTGTCTGAACACGTGACTTGGCACGTGTACGCGGTCGTATCCCCAAGCTGGAACTGTACGCACGTAGAGTGGTAGGCGTGATGTGATGGCTCAGGCCACGGTAGGGTCGACATTGTGGTCTAAGAATTGTCTCGAGTGTCAAAGTGGAGCCGCTGATTCATGCGCCAACTCTTTTCAGGAAAGCCAAACGTATACTCCCAGCTTCTTACATCCAGGCGGAAACCCACCAAAAATGATGTTTTTTACGTTACCTGTAAAAACTAGTGTTAATCATTACAGCATCACTCATCAAGTAATGTAACTGACCGCCTAGACATGGCAGTTCTGTCATGTGAGGCCAGCGGTGCAGTGGTCAGCACGAGCGACGGTGTCACAGCCCCACTCGTCTCGTGGATGTGTACAACCGACGACTTCGAACAAGTGTGACACTCAGGTTTATTTTCACTTATGAGGGGGCTGGTTGGAAAGCTCATCAGAGTGTCAAAGCTGCAATCACGTGAGAACGGTGTTCAAATTATAGAATTGTGCAGAATGCAGACTCGGACTGGTACGTACGTTCACTTTGATAGTTTCGTCCTGTTAACTCGGCCACACGACATCGGAAGGGGAGCATGTTAAAGATCTATACCATTGGCACTACAAACTGAGCTGGATTGTTTTTACAAGTGTTCATTCAGAATGGCTACCCAGTGCGCTTTATTCGAAAGGTGATACAGACGATTGAGTTGAAACCTAAGTCGATCTCCGAAAACAAGAAGTGTTCATTTGCTAGTCACCCTTTCGAGGGAGACTCTATGGCCGAGGTCATCGCAAGAAATCTCAAAAGTCAATCAGAACAACCTATCGTACTGGTCAGTTGTATGAGTTCCCGTCATCATGTTAGAAATGAAAGACATAATCCTGTTCTACAACCAGCTATTGTGTGTATTCATTTGTTTGCTCGTCCAAATAATCACACAGTGATCGTACGACAAAGTAACTGTCTGACAGGATAAGCGAAAATCATCCTGCGTACTATGATTAAAACCGTTTCAACCGTGAATGTTGCTCAGTTGATCGATTCAACCCATTCCGTCATTCAGAACGATGTTTTCCAGATCGCTTACCGAATGTCAAGAAATCAAACAACATTGGTGAGATTCCGAATGTTAATGGTTACTGAGGCTATTAGTAATCGATCAATCAAACTCACTATTTTGAATAGACTGGGCAACTGTTATCAAACAAACGGTTCGTAATCTCTATTGATAAAGTTTCTTGGTCGCCATGGTTATCGCTTTCATATTTATCGTGTTGTGATCAGCCCGATGAGTGAACACAGAAAGCAAGTCTTGTTCACAAATTATATCAATCAGATCCCTTATTACGTGTCAATAGGCGTCATTTTGCACATTTTTGTCGTCCAACGGAATAGGGAAGCCAAGGTCGAGAAATACATGATTTCTTCACAATGCATGTTAAATAACAGTTAATAACTTGTGAACTACTGACATGAAAATGGTGAGTTTGGACATTCGCTATTAGGAGGCGATTGCGTCTACTAAAATACACTCGTGTACAGTCAGCTGGCAGCAGCCTGATACATGATGACCGACGAATCAACATGAACCTCTGAGAAAATCACATCTGTAGTTATTCGGTGATCCTATGGGAACGCGCACTGTAATCTTGATTCTGCTGCCTAGATAACGTGAGTCACTCGTATTCCCCCTAGAAAACGTCACCATACCGCAACGGTTTTGAGTACTTGGCAAACTGGCGACATCGAATCACCAAAATTATAAGATATCCCTTTATAATTGAGTTTTTCCTGTTCGTTTTTTTGCCGGTGTCCATCGGTTTACATCACCTTTAGTTAGTGCCTATCACGTAGACGAAGATTCCATCACACATAAACACATGATCTGGCCGTTTGAGCTGCTCTAAAGTCTAATTATGTCGTACCATCGCCTAGTAGCGTTGTCGGATCGAATACGTGTTCAAATTCTACATGAACGCTCCAGTGTGCTGTCTTGAAAGTAGATACTTCTGTCAACCGAGCCACCACGCAGAGCAAACACAACGGTTCTGTACGCTCGCTCTGCATCGGCTTAGCGGATAATCAGTTTGCCAAACGGCGCGAAATAGTTAAACCAATGACCAGTGGCTTACAAACGATGGTCATAAAATAGTCGGCCGAAATAGAAACGACGATTGCGTGACGAGTACAACGCGGCAGGTTCTCAATCAGTTCAACGTTGCGGCCAGTCCAGTGTGGTATTACAAAGAGGCAATTAAATCAAAGTACTTATAAATCTCAACTGTTTGAGATCGACCCAAAAACTAAACGGTGAGGTCGAATACCAAGGGGGTAAAAGTGCAACTGAATACAATTCGCCTGTAGTGACGGGTCATATGCAAATTAACTTGGTGCCCGTGGGAAATTCGAAGCTGTTGTTTCATTAACGTGCTTGTATAACTATAACAAAGGTAGATTGGAGGGAGCTGACGAGATGCGTTCTTCTCCACCCGGAGGGTCCCACACAATACAGGATGATTTACTGACAGAAAACCTTGGGCAGTTTAGGTTGCAGTTTTAGTAAGGGTGGTAGAGAACGGGTTTGACTTTGTGATGGTTTCAGTTTACCACTGAGAACAATTAATGCTTCGTATTCAGTAGAATCTCGATCGATTCATACGCCAAGGATGGACGTTCTGGGCTAACAGGACTGTTCAGTTGCCGCCTACCAACAATATGTGAACAGATTTTGTTTCGTAATGTGCCAGCCTGACCTCACTTTTTACGTCTAATTTACGTATTGTTTCGGTTTGTCAAGAAGACTTCGGACCGAAGATTGTCGGAAATGTCATCAAGGGCACCACGACTCTAAACACAAAAATAAGACCGCTGTACAAAGTTCAAAACAGAGACAATTGATTGATTAGAAATGAAGTGTAGGTAAGTTTGAGAGACCCAAAGTCAACAAGACAATGAGTAGTAACAACCAAGATAACTTAGGGAATTAATGACCAAAAGCCGTGTGCAACCAGAAAACCGGAACAAAGGCGTAGTCACCCGTTCACTATGACGTGGTTATTTCTGTCAGGTGAATACACGTGACGCCTTGCTTTGGCTCATGCACACCATTAAAATCGATTTCCTCACACAGGACTATCGATTGACAAAATTGTAACGGATGTCACACACGCTAGATACAAGTCAGTGGTGTGACTGAGATGTTAACAACGAGCACGCTTTGCTACTCGAGGCAGGTGATAACTGCAGATTCTCGCATATTCAACAACTCTTCACATTGTTTGTTGATGTTTAAATTTACTTGCGCCCCAAATGAAGTAGTGATTACGAGGAATACGAAGCGTACTATTACGAAACGGTGAACGGAGCACAACGCAACCCAAGTCCCCCAGTACTCTGACTAAGCGCTGTGCGTAAACTGCGGAACAGAATAAACAAAGCTCCAGGATGGACGTAGATAGAACATTTGAATACGACTTCCGTCAGATCAGTGCATGAGTATATGTAAACGGAACACAGTGGTAACTAAATCACAGGGTTTGGCCACCACGGTAGAGAAGAAAGCCATGTTCATTTTCCACTTTTGAGTGACATTGTCGCACAAAATGTGTTGAATACTCGGACACACTTTCGCGGTAGCAACGCTACACAGCTGGTTCCTTGCATCCCGCCAGCCGAAAAACTCCTTATACTCGGCCAGTTCAAGCTTATCTGCTGATTCAGCAGAGCATATAGGTCGCACAAAGAAGCTTTTCCCCAACTGAATTAAAGAACACCAAATATGACTCGGGATTCGTTTGACCAAATCGGTCGATAGAACAGTCGGTATATATCTAGCCCATACTGACCACCGAGATTACCCCACCCAGGCTTTCCCTTCTGCCATCAGAGTTAAGGCCAACCGCTCCAATCTGATCAGCTAACGGATATTTGTCACGGCTAAATCGATCGCCATTCGATTACGTAATTAGACTGTCTGTTTACACAAGGAAAGCATGCAGGCCTTGCAGCTGACGAGACGGAGGATCACACCGCCAGTCTACATCCTCAGTCCGATCCGCAGCATTGTGACATCGCCCATGGTGATTCGCCGCATGTGTGGCTGGATTCTAGATACTTGGAATTCTGCAACACTTTGAGGGACCAAATGATATTCTACAAAACCTCTTTCCGTTGTTCAAATACTGTTTGAATGTCGTGAAACCTATATAATTGCATCTATCTGGTGATCAATTATCGAGAACAATTGCCTTTCACGGGTATATTTTGTGATTCAATGGGAATGTTAAATGTTTGAGTCACGAGGATTGAACTCACTGTTACAGATATTTATACTGTCCATGTTGTCTGTATTAAGGACGCGCGATAAACAACTTGACTTTCTATAAGAGATGTTACTTGTCGGTTGAGTGTGACAAATCCATTGTACTTACCTGATAAGAAAGATAGATGAGAATGTGGTCTGTGCAGCTGTCTTCCAAACTTCAAACTCACCTCTGTGCAAAAATGATGATGTGCACTCACGATCTCAAAAGAAAGTGTTCTAAACGTGCAAAGACAAGTAAGCCTCGATGAGCGATAAACAGACAAGAAATTTTCCCCCTTCCTGGAGTACACGATGAATAATTTAAAAATTAGTCCTTCGGATATTCTGCGTATGGGATTATCGATCGGCAACAAGAGGACACAGGCAGTCCCTTTCTGTAGTCTGGAACCATGTTAGCCAAGCCCGATATACAAATGTAATATCAGCCAACAAATAACACTCTCCAGCACTCACTGAGCGGAGGATTTACATCCCCTGCCGGCGCTTATCACAGTACGGAAACTGTTATTTTCGAATGACCCGATAAAGCAAATCGGCTTACATTAACTATATTCTGTGTGCTGAGATGCAAATAGTGATCTATCCGGTTGCCGACATAATGTGATGCTTTCAAATGAGCCGTTTACAAGGTACTCCATTTAATATTGCGGCCTGCATTACTAACGACCATGTTGGTTGCTTCATTTTCTGGGGCACCAGCAAGTCATCCTCACACCAGGGACACTGTGTGAAGCACGTACTCCAAACCACCTGCTGACGGCAGAGCATATTGAATATTCCACTGGACAGATAGCATAACACGCTGATCCGGTTGCGAGATCCACGTGGTTGACACTCCTATTTCTGTTCAACACAACGACTGATGTCACTCGTACATATTGGAGATCTAGTTATCACTCAACATTGTCCCTCTAACTCATCCACGATGGTCATGACGAGCTACTCCAGAGTCAAAGCATGCCTAGTTCTCTTGCAACACGTTATATCGGGCATATCTGAAATGACCATCATCCATCCTATGTACATCCGAAACATGATGTCAACAAACTTAACACCACATTTGCTTGCCATAACATGAAGCTATGCGAACCCCTTGTACGCGTGCGCCTAAACGCCATATTGGCAGAGCACTCACTGATTTGTGCGTTGGGTTTTCGTGAAACACAATAAGGTGAGCTCCTAGTCTGTCATCAAGACATGCATATCGTTCCAGTCGTCTTTCTGCAATCCGGTACAACCTTCCAGTATTCGCGGGGAAACCTATAAGAACAAATATCAGCCTGTTCTGTATCTGTCGCTTACATCATCGAAAACGATAGGACATTTGTAAAAAGTTGATACGTACAGTTGATTTGTTGAGTTCTGCTTTGCATTTGTGAGGAGAGGTGTGAAGATGCCCAAAGCTGAAGATAGACATAATCTAGAGTCGCTCACTTGCATTCTTTTCTGGTCGTCACTGTGGTTGCTAGTATGAAGATGTAAGCCACGAACAAATTTAGTTCTGCATACACTCGGGCTGTGGTTAACATTTCAAGTTGAAATCGGTTTTCTGAGGCTTGGGTCAAACAGCTGCGCGGCTGCCAAGTGCCCAAGCTAATTCTGCGGTGCACGATGCAGACAACAAGCGACAGGAGGAGGGGCGTGTGTCAGAGAGTTGAATATATATATATATATATAATATGAAGCGTTGGCCTTGAGGGCAAACGTGAGCAATGAAAGTATGCTTATAAACTGAACTGGATCAGAGGTTTTACAACTGCATGTGTATGCAGCCGGTCATCTCAGGTTCGCAATCGATGTCACGTGGACCTACGACCAAATACTGAACACGTTCAGTGTGTCGCAACCTGAACGACCTTTGGTCACCTTATACGCTTAAAGTGATCAGTTTAGCCCTATTCCACGATGAGAGGTCGATGCGAGAATCAAGGAAAGCGATCTAACGTTACACGGCGACCACAGGAAGGGATGCACTTGCACGTACAGTACTTTGATAGAAATGATTGCCGGCAAAGAAATGAGCCACGCCAGTAGTAGTCTGTAATGTAATCATCAGAGAGTTGTTTAGTATGAACAAATATTAGAAGTCAAAGTTGTTACGGCGAACAGTCTGTTTTCGGCTTTTCATCATCGGGCCAATTACACACCACTTTATACCATTATGGTTGTCAAGCTGGATAGATCAAGGGTAACTAGTCACACATTCATGTCAAAGGGTTGTGAATTGGAGGACAATTAGGTGACAAAATTGACCTATGGAGTTGTCAAGTGTGTATCGGGGAGCCGTGGTAACCGTAGGGCCTGAGCAATCGCGGTTTGCGCGACCCAATTCCGATCGCTTCCACGGTGGCCAGAGTACGAAATTTGACTCCTCTGGGTTGATATCTGGGAAAGCGATAAACGGACTAGAAAGACCCCTCCGATGAGACTTGTTTCCCTGAGTTGACAAGGTGCGCCAGAACTGCACTCGAAATGGACTTCACCTCGCCCTAGTCATGTGGGGTGGTGTTTACGTATACTCTGGTTGTGCGGCCGACGTAACCTGCTCCACAGGAACATGTGAGAGAGTAAACACAAAATGAGGTCATATTTAGGCGACTTATCCTTCAGTTGTACATAGACTACCGGGTTGGATCTGAATGAGATTTCCAGTTGTAGCGCACTGTTACTTATTCTGCGAGTCACCAATTCAGCCAAAGTCTCGCTTTTGTATTCTAGCATCGTGTAAACCAGCTTTTTTCTGCAGATGGGAGCTTAAATTTCGGTTCTGTCAGTTTCATATGTCTATCCACGAAGTTCACAAGATAGGCGTTCTCCGCGAATGTCCGCCATAAAAACACAAATTCTGCTTCAATCATGTCATCAGTGCATATCCTCATAACTCTGTGTGTTAAACTACGAACGAGGTTTCTCTTCCGTCTGAGGAGTACGTAACTGGAAATATGGGTATACTGGCCGTTCTGAGACCCCTTCCTGTGAACACCCCTCTGAAGTGAACCATCCGCACGAAGATTCAATACCACATCCAGGAAGAATATCTGTTCGTCTTTCTCGGTCTCAGGTGTAAAGTTGAAATAAGTATGTGCTTTGTTCGCCTCAGCAAGTAGGCTAGTTCCATTTATAATTTCGTCAGTTGCACAGATGATATCATCCACGTTCTTCGTGTAAAAAGTGCTATTGTCAATAGTCCCACGTAGCGTAGTTCTTTATAACATTCCATAAAGATATCTGCCAACAGTGAACCTAACGGTGACACCATCTCAATGCTGTCCTTCTGACGGTATCTTTTCCCATCAATCTGAAATGGTACATTTTGCGTGTAAGTAAATATCAGCTGCTTGAGTGTGTTTTCGGGTATGCCCACATTTAAACTCTCGGAACCAATGTAACCACACAGGTAGTCAACGGTTTCTACAAGTGGTACATTCGTGAACAACCAGTATGTATTGAGGGAAAACAGTGTTTTCCACATTCGGCGACCGGATGGAATCGACGAACTCAAACGCACCTTTTAGCGAGTGCCCTGGGACGTCCTTCCGAACGGGTTCTAGCAACTTTGTTAGTCACTGTGCCATCGAATTACACATATCAAGAATCGGGTGTAATGGCCATCCATCCTTGTGAACCTTCGGTAAACCATACGGTCTGGGCATTACGGTTCCAGTTGGTGGGATTCGTTCGAATGTCACGGTGTCTATCAAACCCTGTTGTTTTAGATTTCTTACGGTTCTAGAAATACTTTTCTCGATCGCATGGGTCTTATCTTTCGCGTTGAGCAGGTTGCTAAATTTATAACTACTCAAGATATCAGCCACTTTCCGCGGGTAAGTCAATCTGCACATCAAAACAATTTCTGCACCCTTGTCGGGCTTCGACAATAGAATATCACCATCTCTTCTCGAACCGTTTAGCTCTAAGATACGCCGTTTATTCAGAATACTGTGTAAGTGCGGTCTGGCGTTGAGGTACTAATATGGCGTGTTAACTAAGGTGGTTTTGAAGTGTTCTGCATTGGTCTCTGACAATGGAACTAATGGTTCGACCTGGCTGTATAAATTCTCACACTGGACCTCTAAACTAAGGACCGAGTGATGAAACCTCTGGCTACGGTTTCGACAGGTCAATCGTATATATATATATATATATATATATATATATATATATATGGTATACACAGTGCAAACTAATTCGAATGTCAGAATACTCATTAATAACACGGATAAGACTGACACACTTGTGCGAACTACGCAAGAAGCAAATCTACAATTCCAACCCAAAACCCGGATGATATATTAAACGCTCTACGTTAAATTTAACAGCCAGTTAGCCGGTGAGCATATCCGACGCGATCAGGCGTAAAGTGAGTAATAGGCTAACTGTTTGAGTAATTACTTCTTAATGTCGTATCAACCACAAGTGAAAGTCCAAATCTGCTTTGTGTCCCAGGGAAACTCTGGATCTTTCCGGGATCAATATTCGCTCAAGAATATCGACCCAAAACTAGCTTCTCGTATCAAGGATCATGTTCCCAAGGGGTTGGAAACACAACTAGAAACGCCAGGCGCTTGTATGGCGTAATCAATAGCAAAACACTTAATTCAAACAGGACACAGAGTCAAGGTTTGTGACGTATCTTCTGCCATTTTTCGAAGCCACGGAAAACTCATCCTCCAGTTTGCTGAGGGTTTGGCTATCAGACCTCAACCCCCCCCTATGCGCTCAAAAACAATTTGTGTTGACGTTGCGGTTGCCATGGCAATCAACATCCGCATGTTTTTAATCTTCATTTCCGTGTCTATCTGCCTAGTCCTTTAATCCATGATTTATGCTCTATGGGTCTCATCTAGAAACTATCTTAATTTTCAAAATTAGTTACATATCTGTGTGTGATCAGATTGTACGAAATAGTACTCCAGAGAACATCGCATAATTCGTGTCTTCTCATTGCCTTATCCAAGTTCATCAAGGGAACGAATTGCCTCACAATGAAGTTATTAATGATCAGGACTCAGATCTGTTGGAGCCTTATGAACGGAGCGTTCAGACAAGTGAAACCTCCATTCGAATGGGGTCAAAAGAAGTTATAAAAAACGGTGTCCACATTGTTTCATTCCACACAGAAACTGTCTGCTTTCAGGAATAACCAACAGGAAACAAAACTTATTACTTTATAAACTACTCGACTAAAGATAAAATAAACCGCAGAATCACATGAATTCCCTTAGAACAGTGCACGAACACGTTTATGGTGTGGAAACACGTGATTTGCCTGATACAGGTTAGACAAAACTACGAAAACACATATACTAGGTCTATAGAGACGCCTATTACGCTTATTCACCAACGTTACTACACCGTCCGGATAGTGAGAAAATACTGATAGTCGTTAATACGTATCTCTCGTTGGATCTGGTTAGCATAACCTTATTGGTAGCAATAGTCATAGTATGATACAGAAAAGCGAAAGAAAGCAGGCAAGACAATCATGAAAATACTGAGTTAAATTTGGTCAAAGTAGCAGACGGAAATAATCCACTGACTAATACTGACGTAATTCGAAGGGCAGCGATATGAGGCAATAGGCTGACACAAAAATTCGGACTGTTTCCCTACAACCTTAGAGTCCGATCATCAAACCAGACTCGTGGGGGGAGGGACTTTACAGTACAAAACGATAAAATGAGAAACAAAAAAAATGCGCACGAATGAAAGCGTCAGAGTAGCAAAAGCTTGAAAACAGTGTGTGAATCCATGGAGAACTACGGATAGATGCGAGCGGGTCAAGCAAACTGAAAGACGTGTTGATCAAACTGCACCAGCGACTGTGTGCCGTTGGCAAGACCAGTCGGTTTTATACGTACTGTCGGTAGTATGCACGTGCCGAGGCTAAATTCATCAATGAAAGTCAATGTTTACAATCGCACAGGATAATCAGTGTATACACTTACCCAAAATGAATCAAGGCAGAGTAATCACAATATGGTGACCAACCAGATAGGTTAATTTTGAACACGTTATTGTCGGATCCCCAGTTCACAAGCGTATGGACAAAAGCAAAGGTATACACCGAAATCAAATCAGGAATCACAAGACTTTCGGAGTTTCTGCACGTCGGTGTATGACCCACATAACTGGATGAATTTGTAAGCGTACATGAAAACAACGAGTGCGGATTTTGCTGTGGCTGCATTAAAATCAGTTAACCACTAACTTTGTGCATTGTTCAAATTAGCCCGGACAAACTAATCAGTGGCACCGGTTAATCGATGGAACAAACGTTCGTTACACTCTTGACTCTTCTCCGGTGTACGTTGGCTGAGAAACACATAACCTCCGATAAACTCCACAATTGTCTTACAGTTGGTACACAATGGCCTAAAAGATATGGTCCCACTTCGAAAATCCAATACAACTTTACCGGCATCCCAGTTCACATTCCACGACCGTAAATCTGTAAAGTTCCAGGCCCGTAGAACATCGCCATTTTGAGGTGACACAAGTTCGAAGCGTCCCTGGCAAATGGCGATCACATCATCCATCGGTGTGCTGAACAACCCACTATTGTTACTACCGCTGGTTATTCCAAGATTTGATCCACGATCGAACAAGACAGTAAAATAACTCCTCCCGAAACTGGTCAGTCGCTGCCAGGCTTGAATGTATTTGTGTTTCGCATCTAACAAAGGGATGTTACGAATATTTACATGAGCCTCAGTGATTCGTTGTCGTAGGTAATTTTTTGATCGAGCTTTCCGAATGATACGCTCTGCACAAAAGTCTGTCAGATCACCCAAGTATTTCACCGATTCGTTCGCAGAAATAGCTGGCGTCGGACCGGGAACTTGTAGACGGAGGATTTCCAATATGGTTTCCACTTCTTTCTCGTAGGCCACGCGACTTGCCAGTGTTTTACCTTTCGCGCCAAGACGGCAAGCGGCCAACCATCGAGCATACTGTTCTGCAGCTTCAAAACGAAGCCATATCTCCTCACGGCATACTGTGGGGATCGAATTCGTATGGGGAGTGCTCGAACCGTTTGATCGTGCTCCAATACCGTTTGGACGATTAGGCTCCGCAAGTACAACCAATTTGAGAATGTATTTGTGCGTCGCTGTGCTCACATCTGGAGTCACTGAGCAATCACAAAGGGAATAACTGTACAAAGGTTGATCGGTCTCACGTTCACTACGATATAAAAGGAGTCGGGCCTCACGAATGACGACCCAGTAGACTTTATATCTACGGAACATAAAGGTGCGTTCTCTGAACACCCGAAGGCTGTCCTGAAGTGAGGGGATCTCGGCGGTGTCGGGTACGTCGGAACCTCGCTGGGCAGTACGCAAAGTACCACCAGTAGGAAACATGCCAGATGCGTTCTGCAATGCCCGGGCTGTTGAACCCGGTTCTTCAGCGACTCCACAAGACTGCTCTAATTCAGCTAACATTTCATCCACTTCGTCAAAAGTGCCTTCATCACTTGGTTGTCGATGGGAGACACCGTCCACCATACTGGTACCGGACATTGGAGACATAGCCCCCGGAAGACGCATCAAAGAAGAACTATTTCCTGCGTTTACCATCCCGTAATACGACCCGGCAGTTACCGGAACGTGCCTTCGGGATAAGTCAGGGCTTCCTCTCGATCCACCCATATAATTGGCAGTTAGTGTGTTTGTGGTTCCAAACGTCGGATAGTAGTTAGATGGGTCTGTGAACGGACACGGACTGATTCCCTGTCTCACTGCCGAGGACTGAAGCTGGGCTTGAAGTTGATAAGCGGCAAACACGACCATCTCGTCCTCTGTACACTCCAATAGACCAGATAACACGGACCACCGAGCTTGTTCATAGAGTAAGTGAATACGCACTGCGTCATACTTCAAGTTGATATCGTAAAACGCGTAGTATTTGAAGCAGAGATAAAGTGTTGGCACAGAATCGCCAGAATCTGTTACTGGCGGGGGCTCTATACCGTGTTCCATTAGAGAACGGGAGGAGTCTAACCAACCACTGTTGAGTCGAGCTTTATGAATTAAATTCTTCGGTTTCATTAGCCAATCCTCTGTAAACACGGTCTTAGCTGAAAGTCTGAAATTACAATCAGCGTACTGGGCCACATCAAGTCGTTCACGGTCCAGTGAGTTTTCCGATTGTAACCGCATCATAGTCCCAGCAGCAGAATGTAACGTTCCATATGGACTGTTGGGTGTACCGTCGAATCCAGGAGCGTGGGGTTTTGTTTTAAGAGTTGCAGTCTCCGACCGACCATGTGAAACCGGACTCGCTGGTCTTCGAACCCCATGTCGAAGTGTGGGCAGGGGTGTATTGGCTTTTAGATGGGCCCTCGTTATGGGGAAACTTAATGACAACTCTTCAGAATGGCGAATATTCAGTTCCTTACAAATGCTTCGCACCACGGTAAAAACTCTTGATGAGTAATTAACCCGAAGCACAACGGGCACCATGGACGGCAGAATGACCTGTAGGTTACCATGCATTCGACGAAACATCAGCTTCGCGTCTGACTGTATGCCATACTGATCCAGTGTAGTTCTATTATGTAACAGCCAAATTTTTCGATCAGACCACCAGATACCGTGATCGGACCAACTTTGTTGTATGTTCATGCCCTCCACAATTCGGTGCATCAGTCCTCCTAAAGTGAGGCTGCCAAGTACTCGGACCTTCACATTTTCAGCGATATCCTCCACAAACACAGACAATTCCCATGAGCCATCAATGTAATTCCCATCTACAACAAGTCTGTTTACTGTATCAAATCCATTCATATTGTAGTTGCTGGATGATCCGTTTCCGGCCTGACCAGTCCGACTGAACTCATAAAGGTCAGACTTTGAATACATCACTGAACCGCCGGTGAATTGGGCTGTGTGGATAGACTACACATACTATGAACGCAAAAGAAACGAGAGAAAGAACGGACGAGACGAAGATCGGTATCACGAACCGCTGAACAATCGACAGGGTCACGGGAGCGTTATTTACGCCGTTTCAAGCGTCAGTCGATTCGCGCTGTTGGAGTTAAATGTATGTGCACGAGCGCACATAACCTAGGTGATCTACTGTCATGCTATTGGCTGGTCCTTGTGCGCTACAGCTGGTTGGTTGTTATCGCCTCCGCAATAGCTGGTTAACTTAGTGCACGTTTCGTGTGTTGGTGTGCCTACGTGTTTGTTTCTCTAGTGAGTGTGTGTGCGTAAATTTATTTGTGTGCCCCTATGGTCTGTTGTCCGGGTGTTGACGTAGTTGCTGTCGCTTCGCGCGCGGGCGTGCCAGTGGCGTGGTTGAGCGTTGAATCATGCGCGGCCTGTTCACTATGGTAATGCAAGCCCCGAAGCAGTCACGCCATTGATTACAAATCCATCCCCCAATCATCCACATGGGGTGTGTGGAACAGGAGCCCCGGTAGGAGTCGACATGGAAACGACGTCTGGCCAAAGTTTGGTGACTCACACGTCGGTTGCTGAAACAAAACGCACAGGCCTCACATGCATGCAAGCTTATAGACCCATCTGAAAATTGGCGGCATAACCCTGTAGCTCTGTGTGCTCGCACAACAAAGCAGTGCCCTCAGATGGCTAGGGACGTGGTAATCACAGCACCACTGAGATTCGTGATTCATTTCACATTCTTGTTCTACTGCTGTCATCATAATCGCTGACGGCAATATATTAACTGACAGTACGTTTGCCATATAATACGTTGTGGCAAAGATGCATACACAAAAAGAGTGGAGATCTAGATATTCGTCAAGCCACTACAGCTGGGAGTACACGTTTGTAGGTCACATGACAAAATCAACTTTACAAGCGCTTTCGATTAGATCACTATAGAGCGGTCCGAATTCCGCACACTTAGTGCACCACCCATTTCCAGGTCAGCGTTATTAATGATTAAGATTTGGCGGCCCGACAAAATGCGCACGAAGTTCTTTAGGCGACACGGATTGTAATATAAAACTCATTGTGGGATCTGGTCGACATAATTTGAACATCACTCACATTTGATGGACTTCTCAGCCATTGTGCTCCACAAGGTTAAAACTCGAGCCTAAGGCGTTAGCTCCGAAGGGAATGCCCGAAACGTTTGTCTGGACGCAAGGCGGTGATCGCGCGTGAGTGATGAAACACTCTAAAGTCATTTGGAACAAAGAACACTTAAGTCGCCATGACAACATACCTAAACCTAAAGCAAGCCTAACATATTAGTGATTTAAATTTAAACCATCTTTTGTGCTTTTATGTGAAGTCAGAAAGAGTGCAATTAATTTTCAACGAAACTTTCGCAACTGGCTAGGACAGAAAATCAAAGGCTTTTTAATACGACGACGATGAGAGTTTTGATGACACAGACTTGTATACATAAAATGCTATCTTTGATGGTGTGAAACTGAAGGCATGGCTTACAACGAATCACGCGCTTGAAACAGTTGCACGTTTTTCAGAGTTGTTTCGCTGCGACGAAGTAAGATCTATTTTGAACGTTACTGGAATACAGCTCAAATTAATTACACGGGTCTTATTCTTCGAGGTTAGTTTAAAAATGTTAGGTTGTGGAATTAAAGTATGCTATTGAACGATTCGATAGAATAAGATTATTCCAGTTAATTCCAGTAAAGAAATTTGGCAAGGGTAGAAATTTCACTCATTTGGGCTGTTTGGTCTGATCAGAGACAGAACACCCTGTTTGGTCTCTCTTACTTACGTGGAAACATGCCATGAACACCAGCCCCACGATTTTCCACACCGTGAACTACGAACAACAGAGTGGAGAAAGTTTCCAAGGAACGCCTATCAAGCGACCTGTTCTGATTATGCCAAAATAAACGCCACTTCAAAAAAGAATGACGACAGTTGTGATAGCCGGTTGAGTTCCGAGGTGTCACTAGCATCCGGAAATGATAAACGAAAATTAGTTATGCTGCTTACAGGCCTGGCCTGTAAGCGGCAGTTTGGTCCATGCGAGTGCTGGAAGCAAACGTCGTAGAACAGAATGTCTGTGGATTGATCAGCAAGTTCGGTTGATTGGTTGACGAGTTATTCATTCAGCAAAGTTCCGCATGTCGACTCTGAATTCGCCAACTCGCACTACGGTGTGTACGCGAGGCGCATACGAACTGCAACGATGGAACCGTCATTCTAGTGAGTAGTTCGATTCACCTTATTGAAAATTACTGATTCACCGTTTGCAGCAACAAGAAATTTTCGAAAACCCATGGGTCCCAAACACCTCACAATCCCTACACGCTTTTGCACAACCGGTTGTGCACTGCCCAGCCACACAATATCTTCGAACAAAGCTCTCCTTCGTAAGATATCCAGGAGAACACACCGAATGTTCACTCACATCGAATAAGCGGTTGGTACATGGAAAACATCAATGTTTCATTGTAAGATATCCGCACCAAATTTAGTACGAATGAAGTTGAATAGTTTGGGCGTCGTGTTTAACATGTTATTGATAAATCCCATGTGACCTCTGTTCCTCTGTCAATGTGATTTCGTTTACAACATTCTTGAGGAAGGCCACACGAGGTGGTTGAAACGTAGAGTAGTACAACTTGCTCGTAACGTTGTGTCATTCCCAATCTGTTTATCAATCCATGTTTCATAGCCAGTTCGTAGCCACATAGTGGACGGTCATTAGTTGGCATAACCGTGACCAACAGAAGGGTGGGCAAGCATCACGATTACCACGCATCACAACCAAAGTGGATCACTTGCTGCTGGACAAAAATCGGAGGGAGGGCGACTGTCAACGGTGAGCCGGATCGGGTCGAACATGACAACCGCACGACCCACACTTACAACTCAATCCACTCTCATAGCAGACTCGCCGAGTATCCACTCACCCAAAACAAAGCAAGTTAGTACCATTTACTTCCCGGCACATACCGATGGCGTGGGAGCTGTTGAATATTATGTATATATATGACATTGTTGTGAATCCAGAAGGCGGACGACACAAAGGTGTTCTACTAGAGAAACCAATACACTACTTAAGCCTCTCAACGGGACTAGGAACAAAAACACTCATTTGCACACCGCACTCTTCTGAGGATGCTCCAGTCGCTTTGGACACCATGTCTCAGTTCTGTCATGTGGCGAAAGCCATTAAATGTCATTCTGCCTTCCGACGATCCTTGCCATATGTCTCCCGTATTTATCCCGCGATCATTTC
>QNGE01000689.1:51507-201993 GCA_008508345.1 Paragonimus westermani | reverse complement strand
TGGGGAGACCGACGGATGAGCACGCGTGAGTTAGAAGAAGCTCAGAGATTGGCCATCCGAAACTTGATAAACATGCAAGAGTCTTCCAAGGAGCGATCAACTGCGAGGTTATCGGGTCGGAGGACTGTGTTTGAACTTGGTTCTAAGGTGAATTACCGAGACCCGCGGAGCGTGGGGGCAACAGGACTCGGATCTAGGAAGTTCCTGTCAAAGTGTAGGGGACCATATGTTGTATTTGGATGTCGTGACCCAGTGTATCTGATAAAGAATGCGAAAAATCAACATCGAGTGCACGGAGGCCAGCTTTGTAAGTGTTACGACACTCCGATCAGAAGAGAATGCCCACCAGGTGTGTCAACAGCACCGAGGCATGCACGCAGATCGTCGAGGGAACGAAGAGAACCTGAACGCATTTCGCTACGACTGGAACAATCGTCGCGGGGGGAGGAGAGTAGTGAGGATAGACGGTCGCACCATACTACTTACACCACTATTCAGTAGCAACGTGGATCGTAATGATTGCGGGATAAATACGGGAGAGATACGGGAAGGATCATTAATGAGCAGCATCACCTACAATTGAACTGAGATACGGTGTCCGAAGCGACTGGAGCATCCTCGGACGAGTGTGGCGTACAAATGATTGTTTATGTTTGCGGCCCCGTTGAGGCGGATAAGTCGTGTGTTGGTTTCCCAATTAAACTACAGTGTCATCCGCATTCTGGGTTCACAACACTAGGAACGCGGCTAACTCTTGCTCTTATGGAGTACGTGTTTTGATGTAAACAGAGGGCTGCCTATATGTGCTCCGTATGTAGCGTAGATAGCAGTTTCATGAGTAGCTGTGTAAAAAATGCGACGAAGAAAATGCAGGTTGATAACTGGTAGTCACTTAGTAGTTATGCTGTTTTGTGTGCCTCTCCATGCATCATTTCCCAGCATTGTAGGTTTTCCATCGTGGCGGATGTTTGGCACACATTCATAGCCTTAAAACTACAGTTCTTCTTGGGTCCAGCTGCTGACCTAATCTTACACGAAGTAATACTGCTACATTTTCAGTTGGATGATTATATATGTCATTTGCCTGGCAAATTAATTGCACCTTAAGGTATTCTAATGGTTCGCTATCGCATTAAGTTTTACAGAGTGTTTCCTTGTATCACACTTCTGTTATGCTAAGTAGGGCAAGGACTTCCGAGGGTCACAAACTATCTTATCAATGTAATCTTTCTGTAGATAGGTTTTCTGTCTTTGTATAGTGAGGATGAACGATCAGACTCATCAGTAGTTAGGTAGAGACATAATTGGGTATCGAAGTAACCAGGGAGTGGGATGATACTAGAAGGAACATCGGAATGCACTCCAGCACAAATGGTGTTTCCCATACACGAGCTTGGCACTGGCAACCATGGCTTCCCTGAATCATTGTTATATGCAAATTAGTGTTTGTGTTCGTGTTGAAGAATATGTGTTGATTTTCCGGAAAAACAACCTTTTTGTCGCCCACGTTTTCGGGTCACATACATGCTATCTGTTCTTACTCCTTTCTGTTGAGTATTTGGTTGTGATGAACTTGAACACGTTTTTAGTGATATACTGGCTATTAGCACTCAGTCTTCTTGCATATTGAAAGCAATTTGTTCGGTTTTACAACTATCCCAATAATTGTGTAGGCCTACTGTAATTTCCACGTTGTCAGTATGACAAATAACCTAATTCGCTAGTTCTGTTGTGTCATTCAAAATTAGTTACATATTCATATGTGAAAAGAAGGGAGAAAAGTATGACAGATGTTTTGTAGTGAGGATAGACGGTCGCACCATACAACTTACGCCACTCTTCAGTAGCCGCGTGGATCGAAATGATCGCGGGATAAATACGGGAGACATATGGCAAGGATCGTCGGAAGGCAGAATGACATTTAATGGCTTTCGCCACATGACAGAACTGAGACATGGTGTCCAAAGCGACTGGAGCATCCTCAGAAGAGTGCGGTGTGCAAATGAGTGTTTTTGTTCCTAGTCCCGTTGAGAGGCTTAAGTAGTGTATTGGTTTCTCTAGTAGAACACCTTTGTGTCGTCCGCCTTCTGGATTCACAAAAGTTTGCTTCAAATTCCACTAAGAAAGTTTGCTTGTTGTAAGAAAAGTCATGAGATGATTGTTTCCAACTGCCGTCCCACTAACAATTCAACAAGCGAATCATGCAAAAAGGATCAAGACATTAAATAACGAAAGCATAACTTGGCTTTCCTTACCTTTTTTAAAAACCTTTACCAAGGGCATGCACTATTTAAAAGCACGTTAAATGAAATAATGCACTCCATGCCTTTTAAGTGTCGGATAGCTGTTTTAACAAAGTTAGTCTGTCCATTACTCATGAGCCCTCACCCTCGTAACTGAAATCTGGTTCTGTTGCTTCACTGTCGTTCCCGGCTGACATGTTCATTTTGTACACTCGTGTGATGCCAACATGAACTATGGTTTTAACCAAAACTGTTGATGGTTTTAATGTTATAGTTTCGTGGGTTTTAACTTCTTTTTACCTAAGCTGCACTCTGGATGGAAGCCATCTTACTCATCAGGTCACTTTGATACTGGTCTTGTGGTGTTACGATGTGATGGCATTCTACTCAATTCACCGTTTATCCAGATATCGACACCATAGGCGATCCAGTAGGAGACCAATCTCAACGTCACGTTAACATACCACATCGGGAGCGGACGAATTGTTTCGGTATTACACCCTGCGTTATTTATATTCACGACTTACGATTTTGTTGCGCCATTATGATCAGTCGATAGCAGACTGTGTTTCTCTAATGCCGATGTACGTCTATAAATGCGGGTTCCTGTCTCATAAAAAAACACCATTCAACAAACCTGAGGTCTTCTTACTACTTACGTGGAAGGTTCCAATCGGAGTACGTTTTCCAGGACTATTGGAAGCCCCTAATTCCGAGTATTACACATAATCATTTTGCTGTGAGCGAGGATTGCGGATGGCGTAAGGTTTGTTCACTCAGAAAAGCAACACGTGGATTATGCGCTTCAACATGACAATAAACGAAAACACTCATGTGAGTATGACACTTGTCTCAGAATGTCATGGTTGCCACGGTCACCAATGCTTACTTCCTTTATGCACCAAGAACCATTTCATGCCACGTTGCGCTCCAATGTTTCTTCCTGTATTTTTCTGGCAGCCATTTCAATCCCCAGTTCACAAAATTTATTATTAAAAACGTGTAAATCAACAAAAGGTCAACGAAATCGGCAACAGTCATTATCAATTGTGTAAGACAACTGCTGATCCATTTTGAACGTTGATTCCAGGATGAGAGGTAGAGTTTCTGTAGAAAGCGAGCTAATTAACGAATAACGAATGGTTAATATGAAGGGGTGTGTATGGATAAATATTTGTGTGAGGACTTGATGGTAGATGTGGGAACACATCTAGCGAAATCGAAATACGAGGAGTAGGTAATGTCCGATAGGATTTTTGTCAAAAAGTGGGCACACTTTTTTAAATAATGAGAAGCACTGAAGCCAATGGATTGGTTTCGGGGATCCCACTGCAGCGAAACACGTACTTTAGGGATTTGACAAAAAGTGCAAACTCCTTTGACAGCAAGCCAGGGAAAACAACAGGTTAACATTGCATTCAGTGGGGAAACACACAAGCCTCAGTAAACGAACGAAGAGTGACGTTAAGCTCTGAACATGAATCGAAAGCCTCCAGACCTTGGTGAAATCATCAATAACATGAAGTGACTGTGTCGTGTTGTTTCTCAAAAGAAGCACCGGAATATTTAACAAAAAGTAGTCGATACGAAGGTTCATTATTTAAATGAAGGGGGCGGCATGCATTAGGAAGTCTATCGTATTAATTCATTTTCTTGAATGAAAACAGAATGTGTTGAGAGACAAACTCTAAGACTCTGACCAGCTTACTGGCTTGAATAAACTGTTCATCAGGGTGGAAGAAGAAAAACCAGTTGGATGTTGGATGCTGAACACTTCATCGACTGAATGTTTGATTACAAATGTCGTATTGTCTGCCAGCATGGATGCAAGATAAAGCGGAAATAAGTATGGGGAGATTATTGTATCCTATGGAACACTGAAGTCAGTAATCAATGGCGATAAGGCTTGATTGCCAAACTAAGTAAACTGACCACGGTTTTTAAAGCAGTCACATGAAAGTCGGATAGTTGAAATTGGAATTCCAGATTGTTTGATAATTTGAAGTAGAGTCCTTCTGTCGACGCTGCCTACAGCATCGCTGTAATCCAAGAAACGTATGCGGACGGCTATTGATTTTCCATCAGGCGATGACAGATTGGAATGAACTAGACAAATGAGAATATACAATGTCGACTTTGACCAGTGATAAGTAGATTAACTAAAATCCACGATGCTCACCTGAGCTTTTATTCCACCGAGAGTCAGTTTTTCGAAAACTGTAAATCAGATCAGATTGGAGGAAGTTTGGTCGTTTTTTAGGGCTTCGTATTGTGCATACCGTCCTCCAGTAGTCGGCAATTTTGCATTGTCTGTAACATTGTATGAATAACTCAACTAGAAGTTGGCATAAAAATTCCACACATTTCTTAAGAAAAACCGGTGATACACTGTCAGGTCTGCTTACTTCGCTGGGTTTCCACCAGGTAATTTCTTCGAAAACAACCGGAAGAATTGATGAAAAGAAAAAAACTCCGTGAGAGCTGAGGAAGGATTATCCGTTATCCCCGCTGACTGGACTATGATAGAACTGACACTACCTAGGACTACTATTCTTGGTTACCCACCCTCATTCCACCATACCAGTTGCACCTGTAGCAACCGGCGATCGTGTGTCACCTTTAATGATCCCATCTGCAATTGCGTTTTCCCGCTTTTCTGATCTGTAAGCATGTTTCTGCATACGCCTGCTGTAGGAGGTCTGGCGCGAACTCAGCACCATTTTCTTCAGTTTTACAACCAATTGCACGCAGTGAGGGCTTGCCAACACCTTAGTGACTCAACTATCATTCCATTCTTATCAGTCATTTCCTTTGTAACCCTTTTTGTGTTTTGTCTAGCAGACCCGAAGGTTCCATGCACTTTTAGTTTGGCACTCTTTTGAATGTCGCGAAGTGGGCTGACGTCTACCTCGTGTCCCTTTTCCCTCTTCTCTTGGTTGCTGCCGTTGATCCCAGACTAGGCTAGAGCTGACTGTTTATCATATTTCCAAACATTACTGAAAGTAAACGGTTTGTTTCCAACCGCTACTATGTACTCTTAGTTTGTTGCCTGTTGAAACTAGATTTAGATTGTTCTTCAGCACTGAAGTTTTAAGTTGTTCGTGGATGAGGGTTAAGTGCACACCCACTTGTCCACTGTACACACTGTCGTAAAAACCAGAGTACGAACCATTCCATGAAAATTGTAACCAAAAGAACTTAGTAGAACAAAGCTTCCTAACCTAATCGGATCACCAAACGATGGCGACACAGCGCTGTAAACACACTGACCATAAAGCCTACCAGCCAGCATGACATAATTGCTCTGGAGACAAGTGTTAAGAACGCAAACCTAGTAGATTTATTCAGCTCCGACTGAAATACGGAGACTCAGCAACCACGTTGTCAACCATTGCTTTGCTAACACGGAATGAACAGCTACTTTTTGCAACCTCAGTCACTTTGGACAGTTATGTGTTGCAATGGATGCAACTGCACAGCAAGAAATGGTCATTTGTCTTCAATGGGAGATAATGATATCTACATATCACGTATGGTCCGTGTATAAAGTACACAAATGAAGTTTCTTATAGTTAGGTGGTTCATCCTAAACAGAATCGAATATGTTGTTTCTTACAGTGCACATTTTAAAAGATTCTTCATCGTTTCTCAAAAGTCTAGTGGCGACCGGATATCTTGATGTGACATAAATCTCACGGTTCAGCAACGGTGCCGTGACCCTGACAAACGTTGTACACCTTCCGACGTTCTGGCAACACGGCCATGAAACATCACGCCGTAGACCATAAGAAGTACGGGAGAACTGGAGAACAGCATGATGTGTTTCTGTTAGTACGGCAGAATTGTTCCCAGTCGATCTTCCAGTAATTTGTACAAAAAATTTCTTTAGCACGGATTTTTTTCGTTTATCGTTTATTGATAGATATATTCAGAGCGCACACACCGTTGGGAAATGTACTTATAGTTTCCGTGTTGTACTCACTTGTGAACGCTGACTTTTTAGCCCACACTGCACATCATGGAGACGTGTCGACAGTCAGCTGCAATCGGTCATGGACCCTGGTGGCAATGGCATTGGAACGATGGCGTCGTGTGATTTGGCTTGTAACTTAGGTGCACTCACGTGACAGCTGATATGACTGTGATGACAGCGACGCCGTTCGTTAAACTAATTTAGGAAGTCTGTTTTAAGTAAGTTCTTCTAGTCGCAGCTCTTGTGATATGGTTTGTTGCCGGGTCCTCACTTGTGGGAAGATAGGTAAGTGGATCAAGTGGAGGTCGAATGGTAAGGACAGCGTGATAATAAGACTGTGGACAAGGTCACGGACAGTATTGATCAACAGCTTTCACTTTCATGTACACGAAGTATGTGTCGTGGCGACAACAGTTGGAAGCATTTAAAAACATAGGTAATTATTAAAGTGGACAGTCACAATTCTGCTTCTGTTAGCCCAATCGTACGATGTTGACTGCCAGTCACGTGGTTGCAAGTTCGAAACTCTGTCTCTAAAGCACTCTGAGCTAAGTTTGAGCTGTTTAACTTCATCCAACCCACATATGACTATATATATATATATATATATATATATATATATGTAAAATACCAACAGATACGTGTATCTTAAAATATAACTGCGTTCAATCGAACGCAAACCATAGAACTGTTGTGCCGAAAGCTAACAAAAGGGAATGTGAAATAATTTCCCAAGTTGTTGTTGTTGTTGAATAGAATGAAACGAACGAGTTTCAACACCAATCAGAGCTGACCTTTAACACTAACTTAATGATTTACGTCACAAATGGACATTCCTAGCTGCTCAGATTTGTCCAAGCATCATCAGCAACAGAAGCAACGAAAACAACAACGGTAGCAACAGCAGCATCTTATAGAACACAGAGACACGACTGATATTTGAAAGTCGGGAATTCTGAAAGAGACAAATGATAGGAATAACCCTCCTTCTTCCGGTTTATGTCAAAATGAAGGCTTCACTAAACCAATAACCACTTGCTGTTCAGTATGTAGTGTCCATAATTCACAGTTATATTTTGCAATTAATTTTTGTATATTTTTGTACCCAACGTTTCGTTAACTTCATCTCTACACTTGTTTGAATTTGATTACCATAAGGAATAGACTGGGAGTTACCGCGCACCATCTCTGTCCTTTGCATTTACATGGATTTTTGTGCTGATTAATTAATCACAAAATAAAATTTTCTTAGCCCCGCATATCTGCTGATCTATCGACGCTAAAATTACGTCATTCCACATCACTTGTGGAATCATCTATCGGTCGTTATCTGAACCTAGTCTCTGGAGCTGTCCTTCTCTCGGGTGGTAGCGTATTCAGTTCAATGGATTTTGATTTATCGGTGAGTCGTTCCATCAGTTTATTGATTCGTCTTTCTTTTTATTTGTACGTACATCTTTTGTACACATCGGTTACCGTTACAACTCTGCCTTGGTGTTACTATATTTTGGCCGTTCTCATCATTTGATTGATTAGGCCACTACAACTGCTGTAAACTTTTTAAACAATGTATACTTTACGATCGGGCTTACTGCTGTCGAAAAGGCTGTCTTTAATACGCACTTCAAATAGATTAGTGGATATACGCAAAAGTGTTTCACTTCGCTCGAGAATACTTTCCGTCTGCCGGCTGTACAACCAATCTCAGTGATCTCGTAAAACCGACGTTGACCATGTCAAATTGAGTAATTTATGACAGTTTTTATTGGATAACACTTAGTTCAGGTTCATCAGATGACTAGAGGGTGAAAACGAGCACAGTTTACCAACTAGCATAAGAAACCACTAATGTATGTCTGTTTTATCCGTTCACTCAATTAAATGATATACAAATCCGAAAGTGTGATAGTTTTAAAGTTGCTTGATTGTTGTTGCTTGATTATTGCCATAAAGCCTACTGAACACAGCCCTAATGTGTCTGGAAATAAGGTGACTGTCAAATTGATACTAATCTAGGAATTGATCCGCCGAAAATCTTAAAAACAGATTACTCCTAACAACTGTTGAAACGGGAGTGAATGCCACTAGGTTTTGCAATATGCCTGCCTCAGCAGCGAAAACCATGTTATCAGCCTTTCGAATCAATTCCAGAAAATGTACGGCAAACAGAGTCAACGGATGCCTGTTATTATGTGACAGTCTAAATCGCATGCAGGCAAAGACACAGTCAGCCTGTGAAAGTCATGATGGCATCAGCCCAATCAAATGGGGTTCGAAATCGCCTACGTATTTTGAAACAGAGCTGAAATCCTTGAACTTTAGGAAAAATCGTCTAGTATCTGTTGGTGGGACTGAAAACACTGTTCATCGTTTCACTGGTGAATGCTGCTTTTGGTCTAGAGAACATTAACTCATCTCAAACAGCCTAGCTCTGTTTAATTGTTTTCTGGGACCCAGAGGATCGATCAGAAAGCTGGGACTCTTCTGAAATGTTCTCGCGCTTGATAGACGTTTACTATTCAGTGTGTGTGTGTGTGATGCACCCATAAACCAACACCTATTTTTTTTACAGAATAGACGATGGCAACCCAGGTGTGGCATCAGTTTCCCAACCATGTGTTCCGACATAAAAGTAATCGCTTCTTATGGATGGAATAACTACCACCACATCATCAGGTGATTACATAAACGTGCTCGCTCATTTCCAGTTTTTTCATCATCCATTTACCTGTCGCTTGTGCACAAGTTGTTTGTACCTTTTTCCCTTATCTGACCTTGACCGTCTAATCGGACAATCGTTTAGCCTCAAAGAATGAAATCGTTGGTCAGATCCATTAGGGCTGGACAAATCGTGACTATCGTTTCGTTTCATTTGCTCACTAATCAGTGCATGATTTTCACTAACTTGGTAACTATGATAGAAACGGCAGAGGGCAAACAAGCAAAACGTTGTACCTTCATTGTAAAGTTAACATCACAATATCGTATGCTTATTTGTGTTAATCAATGGGCACTGTTTCTAACCGATGACTATCTAATTTAGTTGAATGTTACCGTATCACTTGTACACACAGCAAGTGATCAGACCACGTGGCAAACTCAAACGGATCTAACAAATATAGGGCAAAAGTTGCGTAACAAATGAAATTGAAGGTAACCGGTGTGAGTGGTTGATCACTATGCTAACGCTCTTACAGTTCATTGAGATTGATCAGGTCAACTCACTACGTGCGAACGGAATATCCCACAAAATGGATACAGAATCCATTTCAGACAAGGTGAGAGCATTTCTGTATATCGATACGTTGTTAACTTTGTCCAGTGGGGCAGGCGACCAAACAAGATTTGGACAAATCGTTGCAGTAACGAGTCGAGGATCGATAAATTCTCAAATATTCGAAGGGTAACTGAGCTTTTATGGACTAAACATGACAAGTCAGGATCGTGGCACTTGGTTAGTGTCCAGAGCAGTGCAGTCAAGCACAATACGGTTCTCACTTGCCTTATTCAGACTTAGCAATGACTGATGTGGTGTATAGTGCCATATTGTTCCCAGCTTTGTTCTTTTGGAATAATCACAGCATAATTGCAGTGAGCTTTGTTCCCAAAACAATCCTGACTAAGTCGGTCTCCAACGGAAGAAAAAGGTCACCCTGTCACTTACCCATATCTTGAAGTCAGAGATGTCAAAAATGAAGATTTATCGGGTATTGTCTCCTGGTCTTCGGTTATCGAGCGTATTTAACACTGAATGTAGGTATGGTAAAAATGATTACAGAAAAGTAGAATAGACATGGATAGAAGCAGCGACTGGCACTGAGCCGCGCTGGGCCTGTCCAATACTGATCCCGAGCACGGTTGTTTGTACCAGAAACGGAATATCGATTGGTCGCACTGTTGGTTCAAAACATGGTTAACTCGATGGATGTCGACTTGAAAAATGTCAGTCGTGACGAACGTGGGAGGGGACTACTAGTTCTGTTACCTGTGGCCATGAACTGTGTGGGAGGAAATCATTGCGATTCACACTTTGTTTATGACACCAGTTCGCGTTCCTGACGCTCGTGAGTGTGCTGTCGATCTAAGATTAAACAATGCTTTTCGGTCACGTTGTGGGAATGCGTACAACCTTTAAATTAGTCCTTCCAGTGCGTTGACTGAGAGTGAGGGGGGAGCGGTCAAGAATGATGGGTAAGATCACAGCTGACGGTTTAGGTACATATGCAGAACAGGTTAACCTTAGTCAAAACCGAATATTCCTTTGGCCACTGCTGCGACTGAGATCTGCTTCAGTTTTCGAACACACATTAGTGCGCAGATAGTAGAATGAAAAACAGATCGAACATGCTTTGCAAATTTTACTCAAAGCTGTTTGATAAGGTTGTTTGTTCTCATCTAACACTCCTGTTGTCACCGTGACCCAGGTGATATGATATGAAGGGTATAGTTTTGATTGTTTTCTGGTTGGCCACAGTAACAGCAGATTAGAAAAAAACAGAATGGATGAACGTTCCGTGATTGGGCTGCAGACTTGGGTGTTGATCGCATATACTGGACGCTCGACCTGTTGACCCATGTAAAGTTGGTCACGAGCGTCATGTTGATTCAAAATTTTGTTTGAGATGTAAGTTTTTAAAACTTGACTATCCAAAGTCCTTACGGTATCTTTGCTGGCTTAACTTGTTTAGGTGAGATGTATTCAAATCCGGATGACGTAAATAAATGAGACTTTTACAGTTTCTGATTCAATGTGACAGTACTTTCTCGATTGGTTAATGAAATTTTTCAAGCGAGACGGTTAGTCTTATTCATTCACAGAGGATTAGTCATCGAACATCTTGTGAAAATACCCTCAAATTTCTGCATCGAAGATATGAGATTAAAAACAGTCGCACCAATTGCTGAATGTCCGTTTGACTTAGACCAACTAGACTAACTGGTCAGAACGTCAAGGAGCTTGCCAAAAAAACACGAATTCCTTACCGTCTAACTCGAGGGAATGTGATCGTTTGGTTACCTCCACCTGACTCTAAAAATTACACTGTCAACAAATGAAACGCAACTAATTAAGTCTCAACGATTAAAGAAGCACCTAAACAACAAGTCATTTTGTCAGCTGCGATTAGTAAACATCAAACTACCGATAGCCCCAAAATAATTACCAAAATACAGTAAAAACTCAGGAAACAAACCGGAACTGGTTACTGAAGTAATAACTGTATGTATGTCATGCAAACACACTTCCATCCGGTTTACCAGACGACAAAAACAACACGAATTCAAAGGTTTCCAACTAACAAAAGGATAACCTTGCCGTAGATCACGATAAACAATGACAACCATAGTAATCTAGATTTTTTTGACTCCAGATAAACAAAAATGCATTCTAATAAGTAGTGTAGCAGATTAATGAATTTAGATGAGACCCAACTGTGAAAAGTCAGGGCTTCGGCTGGATTCGAACCAGCGACAGACANAATCCAGCCGAAGCCCTGACTTTTCACAGTTGGGTCTCATCTAAAAATGCATTCATTTTTTGGTTTTCAGGTTGGCACTATACTCTTCTATTGAAGATATGATGAATAGGTTACGGAGAGGTGAGAAATCAAACAGCGTTTTCTACACAGCTAATCGATTAACGTGATGCTGACACTTTTTCGTCAATCGATGCTCCCACAGCATCTTCGCGACAAGTCGTACCGTTCAAAGCTGTGACCTCTGGATAGCAGCGTCAGCAACCGGTCACGGTTTTGACAAGCACTGACGGCTGTACATTCGAAGTATACTGTTTACTACGTTTAGCGTCCATATATTCTTATTGTAAAACCAGGTGACGATTGTCTCGCTTTTTATGGAATATCACACATCTGGTCTTCAACGTAGGTTGCACGGGAACTGAAGGTATTTTTCTTTGCCTGTCTGATAACGGGATAACTGTTGGTTGATACGATCTCAATCAACAAATGGCCCGGGCAACCGGATTAATTCTGTCTAAACACGTTATGGTAAACCTCGGCGGGTTCTGCAGAGCGCTCCCAATAAGGCGACCCTCGTGAGTAGTGATTATATTTTTGCTAACAGAAAACATTTAAGGTTCTCTCCGAATAGTTAATATCTGTTATACTATAAGCCATTCAGTAATCTCAAAAGCACATTATAAAAATGCTGACTGCACCTCTCAGAGGATCTACAAGATTGCGAATGTAGAAATGTGTTGTAAACACAGATCTTCATGGGGTTAGCAACCGCATATAAATTAATGGGGAATTCAATGGTTTTGCTTGTCATACTTACATGTTCTGTTTGTCAGTTGTCAGCGCATCATCGTGTATAATCGGAGTTGTGGGTACTCCTGCAAGTAGTCTCTGGTCACCTCAAAAATATCTATCAAGCGAGCAAAATGATCTATCGGAACGACCATTAACACTCATTTTTCTTTTTAGCTGGCAAACCCTTTCCGGACACATGTTGTCCATCGACATAGTCCCTTTAAACATAGCACTCCAAAGAACCTCAGTGGATTACTTCGTTCTTCAATTTGATAGCCTCACCTCAAGTTCTAGCTAGCAAAAGCAGGTCATAAGTCGCAACTGCTTGCGTTTAGTAAAGGATTAGCGTGTCTATCATACGACCACCAGCGTTGCGTCGCTTCTGTCCAAAGCACTGTGTATGTTTACACTTTACTGGAGTTATTTTTATACTCATTACTAGCAAGTCAAAGAAGACGCATAACGACTACTCACAATATTGTGTTACTCATTACACCTTACTATACAATACCATCAAACTAAGGTGAATTATTGATTCTTTTGGAACATACCACACACTATTACGCTCTATTACACTTGCAATTGGAAGTATACTTGTTCCGGTTGCACTGTGGAGTATTTTATGTGATTGACATGTATCCCGTTTCACTCTCCAGCACAGGTTGGTTCATAAACAAAGTTTTAATTCACACAATGATTACCCTGTTGAGGTAGATGGACGTTTATAGCCAAATGTTATGTGGCTGTACATCCATAAGAAGGCGTTGAATTTGTGCTGTGGGCGTGATACAGATATGATAGTGGGTCAATGCTTCATACTGTTTTTCATGAAGCATTCGAACTAAAATGGAAAACGACTGAAAATTATGCCAGATATTCTGATGTTCTATAAACCACTAATCAGTCCTCTGTCTTACAGGTCTGTTCTCTCTCTCCTCATGTCGTCCCGTTCATCCACCGTTGGACAGGTTTTGCATCAGAACAAATTCGGGGATTTAGACTGGTGTAATTCTCTAACAACATTCACGTTGCTTCTGACCAGTTGCCCCATTTTTTGTCATTGTGTTTCTTTACGTCAGAAAATATTTGGTTGTGCGTATTCTCAATAGAAAATCTTTTCAGACGGGCAAAAAACAGGACAATTAAGTTCCACGTTGTCATCATAAAGGGTGATTATCACCAAAAGACTCGTTTGAAGATTCAAAAAAGGCGAACGCTAAATATCATATTCGGCAGATGAGCAGTGTTGTTCTTCTGTCTATACAAAACAAACTAGCAAGATATGAAAATGAATATCCTGAAATTGGTAACTTCCTTGCAAACAGTTGTACCCTTAATGAAATTCCTTGGTGAAAAAATTCTGGACACTGGATTAGAATCAGCTGTTTCGGTCCGTGTCACAACAGCTTTTCAGTTATTCTCGTTACCTCTCAGTCTATCAACTGGCTGACGCCCTTCTGGCTCTCGAAGCACACGTTAGGAGACCCTGAGTGGAATAATTTTCTTTTGCATTTCTGATAAACCACGAGAAGTGTGATGATGTCAGAGATCATTGTTAGTACGTTAACTCATGTTGCCCGGCTGTGGAAATGGTTACACAGTCTGACAGTATGGAAGCATTCCAGTTTCATCTCTTCAGCTGCTAATCAAACGCATACGTTGGCTCATTGTCTGCTCTAGTTTGTTTAAACATTCGAGCACTTCTCACACCCTAAGTGGGTGTTTCATGAACTTTTGGGTTGTAGCAGCTGTATTGTCTAACTTGACCTGACGTGACGCATGGCTCAGCAATAGCTTAGTGTTAAGTCACCCTACACATAGTAAAGTTCGTTGAGTGTTCACAGTGTTTCATTATGAATCGTCCATACTGCTCCGAATGGCTAAAAATGAGTCACTACTTCACACGTTAAGCGTTTTAGCGTCAGCCCAAATGGACGCCTTAATATTATGAAATGAACGTACGATAAATCCAAACCATTTGGATGGTTCGTGAAATCACCGTTATTGCAGGGATGAAGGAACATAGGAATACAAGAGAATATTGGGGAATAAGTTATACAGCTGATTTAGTGGATGTTGTAGTCAAAATTCGCCCATTTTAATTCCTCAGAACTGTATGCGACCTTATTCGTCCTGTGTATTTTAATACGCCCACAAATTGGAACCTCTTGGCTATAACCAACACATTTATCCAACTCATTAGCCATTAGAAATAATCCTCACAATAGTTTAAATGAGGTGTGAGATAGTCAGTAAGTTTAGCTGTCGCGAAAATTCCTGTTCAGTCGTAGAAGACAACGATGTCGAACAGTTAATTTCGATAATTCTTTATCAAATCAATAAAATTATACATGTTCAACAAGAAATCACTATCAAGAAAACTACCATTGAGACAAAATGAGCGTCATTCATAACTTATCGCAGCTATCACACTCCTATAAGTTTTCCAGCCAGCCTCTTTCGAAAAGAAGCACTAGACTCGAGTCGCGCTCTTGTTAGGGCTCGTCAGTAGTGCATATCCTTGCCCCGGCCGNTAAGTTTTCCAGCCAGCCTCTTTCGAAAAGAAGCACTAGACTCGAGTCGCGCTCTTGTTAGGGCTCGTCAGTAGTGCATATCCTTGCCCCGGCCGGGACTTGAACTCCAGCCACGTTTTCATGAGGAAACCTTGTTGATGAATGCGTCACTGACCTCACATTAGGCAAGACCGAATTACCATACGTGAACGCTCAACCATTTCCGCTTGTAAGTAGTGATCAGGTTGCCCGATGACCTCTCGACTAGGACTTCTTTGCAAGTTGAAGTCACGGCAATCGTCAAGTTGTTGAGTCATAAGTTGGTTGTTGACGAGTACTACCACTGGTCCGCCTAACAGGGTACAAAATTTCAAACAGGCTGATTAGGCAACTAAAACGACCAGTTACTGATGTTTGTGATGAGTGGTTTACAGATCCGCTCACCTCCGTAATTTTGCAGCTGGAAAGGTGTGCCTGAGGGTATGATACAGTCAACGGGTTAATCTTTCTGTAACGATATAAATTTCGAACGGCTGACTGATGAAGATGGCTTCCTTTTCCAACGTATCGACTCGACTACATGACTTGATAGCGATCATGTTTCGGGTTATGGAACGGTCGGAATAGTCATTTTCTCTTGGCACATTAGCGGTCGTTTTCAATTCTTGTTCTAATGCCTCTGTGGAACAAATTATCTTGGCTCTGCTGGTAGGATACGGAACAAGGTTACGTTTCTGTTCGAGTGTATGTAGTGTGCAGTCTACGTTGTTTTGCAAGGAATCGAGCTTTGCAAAGTTCCACGTGGTTGTTTCTTCAATGTACCTCTAGAAAATGGAACCTTTTATTCGACTGTGTCTCAAATGTGACTGTGATGGCACTAAGTACTTTATTAAATGTTCGTACATAGAAACACGTATTCCCAATGGCACGGTTTAGCTGTTCACTTTACAGTTTTCTCATGAAAATATTTCCCAGTAGTGGACCTAGGGGGACCTCATCACAATTCCGTCATTTTGGTGGTACAGCTGGTCTTCGGACGTGAACTGTGCATTTAGTGAACAGAACAACAAAAGCTCTTTAAGCGTTGGTGTTTGGATACTCATTTGGATATTGATTTAATTTTGTGGAATATATATAACTGTAATGGTCTGATAAAGAATTATCAGAAGTTCGGTTGTGTCCTAACTGCTGGTCTCGGTGACGCAGTTACCCACAAACGCACTGTTCACCAGTTGGCATGGCTATTAACCACATACGAGAAGACGACAGCAATCAGTGTAGTCACGATAAACCTTGTTGTTACAACTGTGTAAACTTATACCTAATACCAAAAAGATCTGACTGCGTAGGCTGTGTAATAAAGTGGGCCGCGCTCAATTCGTAACAACCTAAATCGCTCAGGCCTCAATTAACAACTAGAAGATAATTGTACAATCAAAAGTTATACAGAGATCGATTGTTATTTATAACCTAATACACTATCAACGACATGACCAGATAATCTCGACTATTACCCACGGGCTCAAATGGAACATGGGAAGTTCGACGTAAAATAACTGCATCACCACATGCATGCAGTCTGAATGTCTTTAATCAGATTATTGCCAATTAAGTTTCTTTGGCATTTTGGTTGCTATCTGAAAATGGCAGTTTTTTATTTATTTACAAAAATAACGTTTGGAACTCAACAATCAATCATAACAGACATGCCACCCAGTGTACAGGCTTACTTGAAATGTAACTAATAACTCAAATTAATAGCTTATAATTGACCTTACGTTAAAGTACCTTAAATCGACCTTCCTACCTGTTCGTTTTGACTCTGATAGGCAATATTTTGAGGGAATGATTCCCAAAGTATTCCATTTATTTATCTGAAAACAAGCTCACAGGGTTTGAAGTTGATGAACGTTTTCAAGCGAGTGTATGTATGTTCAATACAATTCGAACAGAACTATACTGATCGATACGTTGACGACGTTCACCCGTATCCTTGTATCAAACGGAATAAAAGAATAAAGAAATGCGATTTCGTCTTTCATACTAATATCCACATTAAACGAAGCGAACTTTCATCATCCCAAAACTATCTGTATAACAATCCGTAGGGTCGTTTGCTTGTAACTTTTTGCTTCGTAACCAGAGACGTCTTAATATTGATGAGCCAGTTAGAAATATACGGGTGGCAAATGTGTACCCTAGCAGGAAGTTAATGATAAGAGCTACTGATTGAACAGTACAAAGGCATTGGCTGAAACTCTGGCCAAGTTAGAGTGAAAACATGTGAAACTCGTGATACAGGTTTGATCACCAAAATTAATTGGGTTGACCAGATTGCGGATAAAGTGTATTTGGATAAGCGAACAATATTATCGTGGGGTCGTGGTGGGAACCGTCTTATTCTGTAGGTAGCCAGTCTATTCAGCTTCTGAGGAAGCTCGTTTTGATGAACTGTAGATCAGCACACAGGTCTCTGAGATTCATCTTTGGCTCTCCTCCAGTTTCGTGGTGATAATCAAAACACTTTCAGTATATATAATTACTTGCTGTTTGTTCATCTCAACCAACGCAAAATAAATTTGAAAAAAAATTCCAGTTTACTGGGGACTAGTAGGAGATTCTGATTAACATAAAGTGAATGTCACTAAAAGACTGATTCCAGTGGTTACATCCTAACAGACCTTTACTAAAAGAGGCAGTCAACTCAAGTTTCTCTCTTGTTAAAGTTCGTCAGTAGTACATATTTTTATCACGGTTCTAGTATTCTGTTTGATGTAGCGATATTTGACTGTTCAATACAAGGCTGCTTGATTAGCGTGCTCACCCCACCAGTTCCTAGTGAGATTTAATCCAGTAGCCTTAATGCTAAGAACTGGCCAGTCTGGACAGTGTCCGGATGAGGCAGTTGAAAACTTCACACATCTAACGATTGGTTTTATGCGTGCGTTTTAATCAAACAATGACTCGACAGTTGAATGGATTGACGATTTGCCAGAAGAGGAAGCACTATGTTGATAGGTCTGATTTGACTTCCGTTCTCGTTCTAGTTCACTGAAAGCCCCGATGTACGCAGGGAACTGTAATCTGCCATTAAATGACAACGGAAGCCCATGCAAATTATACGAAACACAACACGCTTTCATCGTTATATTCTGACTAGTAAGTTTTTCGAGTGTTTGAACGGAAATACGGGAAGTTTGAACACTGTTGCTAGTTGGGGATGAAATCAGTGTTTTTTGTTCGGTTATTGGACATAGGCGTGTGTGCGTGGATTGACCTAGTTAATTCCATACTGTAGAATAGTTTCTGGTTCTGACTGGCACCAGCAAGGGGGCAAAACCAGTGGTGGTCAAAAGCATTGAGGTTGCAAGTCAGCGGGTGAAAGATAACCATCTGAGATGGGGTGAGAAACAGAGGCCAAGAAACCGTGTAAGGGAACACGGTTTATTTAACTTGCTCCCTGATGTGACGGCATGCAAATTGTTTTTCTAGTTACTATGGTTAATAAGACTTTGAGGCTGCAACATACAGAACATTACGGGAATGCAATAAACATCTGGACTGTCCCACTTGTTTGGGCCTAGCAAAGAACAGTGGAATCAGAATCATCCTATATAAGTTAGAATACGAAGGTGCGTCACAACCGAGACGGATCACCGAACGACGACTGCATATTACTGGTCACCACACATCAACAACACGTCGAACTCTGCTCTATCTGGATCACAACATCGAACTCTGTCACATCAGTATGGTCCAGAGACCCCGGACTACAGCCGTTAGTACAGGACTGTCGACGGCCGCCTAATTTGACAGACAGAAACAAAATTATGAACTAACGTGCATCAGTGTATCGGAATGACGGGGTAAAATGACAGAATATTTGTTCCAGATGGTGTGACCTCAGGATCACTTGTTCATCAACGGGGCAACAGCTGAAGAACCGTACCTATGGATGAAAACACTGAAGAACCAGAGAAAAACTTGCTTGCACTTACAAGTTTTCCCATAATAACCGAGCCATTCCGTGGCGTTGCAAAGTCAATGAACATAGTTTACTGACTGCATTTGACATTTCACAGTGTTGTGGCCACCTCCTCGTGCCACGTCGTTCTGGTTCAAAATATATTTCGTGCGCTCAAAATCAACCAACCTGGTCAACAGTGTGCCGGCGTTACGTCTGCAATCTAGTCGAAGTTAACATCGAACGTGTCCATCGATTGTATAGACTACTGATGAGTAGTCGGGGATTTGGTTTGTATAGATGATCAGGAAGAAGAAATGCTAGATCGACTTTCCGAGTTGTTCAAATCATTATCAAGCAGCACAGAGTTTATTGTTGCGATATGCTTTGTTTCTGGTTGACAGGTCAGTCTGACATTCTGTGTCCTACACATTCCTTCTGGTGGTTTACCGGTCAGTTTCCACTATTAGGAAGACATTGGATGATCACTTTGGAAGAAACCCTTCAAACAATGGTGAAATTGGACGATGAGACAGGAGTAGTCAATTATCAACAGTGGAAATTATTTTTGCACGCCAAAAATGAACCATATAGTTGATGGCAGACGAAAGTCTGTCGACCAAGATAAAAAGTGTCTGTCATGGACAGCAAACATCCAAATAAGAGTTGTATAGTTGTTCACATATTCGCGATAAACAAAGAGATGTGGATGGTGTAAGCATGGTAGCTGCTCTATCTGTCAGCCTAGAGTTATTTTCAGAGGGGCAGTATCGAGTCTTAAAGCGGTGAACGGAAGATTTATTTCACCGTGTTTGTCACCGATTTTAATGGTGACAATAGTCGATAACTTCAGGACAGTTTATTCAGAATTGTCTACCTGCAACCGTTTACGATTTATCCGTTTATGAAGACCACAGCCAGTTGGGCATCAGAGCTATTCGAGACTTTGGCTCTAGTTCTCAGTCCAAGCGAATTGAGAAATCAGATGTTCCAGCTTTTCAAATCACCAGTGAAGCCACACAGAAAATTAGTCACACTTGTTATTTATTGCTGCCGTGGACTAGACTCGAAACATATTTACATTGACAACGGTACCATATAGTGACTGATAAGTGTCGGAAGCTAAGTAGAACGGTTGAATTATTTTCCATAATCACCTATTGTGTGTAAGGCCGTGCAGTCAAAACTTCTAGGGTAAGTTTTATCCCAGGAACATGATTGGACAAAATTCGATCAGCACAATAGATATATGAATTTTCTACCATGAAACTGATTTTAAAATGGCTGTCCAAAAAGAAACCGGTAAGCTCCTTCGATAACAAATAACTGAGATGTTCCTCTGAGGGTGGGTAAATATCTGACAGGCACTACGCGGGTGACCTCTGGTCTCGTTCACCGTGATAGATCAGTCCGAATAGAACACCACCAACCGTAAAATGCTCTGAAGTCAATTATGTGCAGTAGCTGATCTACGAGGTTTCTTGAAAGGAACTTTCGACCATGCGAAACTGACACAGAGGGTACCGAACATTTTGAGGTACACTTTTAATGCCAGTAAACTATTTAGGAAATCATACTTCTTCTGTCCAAAACACCTCCTTGCTCGAGAAAACGAAATTACCCAGCCAGAATGAACGGAAATCCCCAGAACTATCCTCCGCTAATCTTTAATCTGTTCCACCTCTATTCCGCTATGCTATGTCCTAGCAAACTTAGCTACCAGTTTCGGTAACTGACCTTCGATCTTCTGATTCAAGAATGTTTGTAGGTCGCTTTGAACCGTATACATCTCTTGTAATTCCCTCCTTTCAAGCGGAACAAAGTGGTTTTTTGCACCCGTGTTTTCGTTTAACTTGGAAGCAACTGGCGTAGACAATCAAGTTATTTTGGGAGTCAGGAATTTCCGTTTTCTTTATTACAAGGAGGAGAATTCGATTATTATCGAGCACATTACTACTCCGTGGAGGGACCGGTGTACTTTTTTTAGAGGTTTACAACAAAACTATGGACGACCAACGGTTAGTTTTCAGTGCTTGCTGCTCCGGATATGAGGATGACGGAACACACTTTCCCTCCACTTTGAGTCATGATAGTGGCAGCAGCAAACAGCCTGGCATTTAACCATTGGATCGTTCCTACTACACTTAAGCACCCGAGCATAAGTTTTGATACTTAGCTCGAGAAGAAGACGTGAACACCAATGTTTCATGTGAAACAAGTCAAAAACTAAACAACATAAATGAGTACATGTGGCAGTCACTTAACATATACAGCAGTCAATAGATATAGCGAATCAGTTTATTGGAGTGCCAGAGATCAAACAAGAACATACAGTACAGATAGAGTTGAAACGTGCAAGATCCTGGTCCTACAGCTGAAATCTAAATAGTCAATCAGAATAATATAGATCAACACACCCGACATTAAATTTGTCTCAAGAAAAGTACACCGAAATATTCCAGCTTCACTACGAATAGCTACTAGTTTAGTCTACGTGACAATTTGTACACTCTCGAGAGTGATCAAATCTCTGATCCTGAATGGATCATTACTTCGAGATTCGACATATCTATCTCGCAAGGAGATACGGTTCATAGGAGTAACAAATCGAGGGAAAACAGTGAAACAGTTATACGATATACACCGATACAAACACGTTATAGAGAGTGACATTTTACGGCTTTTGATAGGTCTTCCACCCATTTGTCCACCTTTCAACTTGGTACACAGACTGTAAACTTGTCGTCTGATTATCTACTTGGATCCCCCCGTGTACCAACAACAAATCTAAGCTGACCTATCACCATGAGTATGCAGCCTTACCGATAGTGTTAGCGATTGTGAATTCCTTGCTTTTTAACATACAAGCGTGTGAAGCACCGATGTGATCACATATGATGGAGGCCAACTTTCGAAAGCAGCTGTAATTAAAACCCATGAAATTGTGTGCATTTCTGCGTTTGTGGCACAGGCTTACAAGTCAGAAATAAGGTCAGGTCATGTAAAAGCATTGTAGTCTGTATCCCCAATCAGTCACCGGACCTTTCCAAAAAGCCTCACACGAACGTTAATCCAAGCACTAACCGCATAAACGCCTTCCTAATGAACAATCCTTCAATACTTTCATCAGCGGATGGCCTGAAAGCGATCACGCGGGTCACATAGGAGTTACTATGCAATTCCAGGGTGCTCAGTTCAATGTGTATTGACCAATAGTAACATCCAAACAGCTGATCGTAAATTGAGTGTTATTTGCTGATGAACTGTGTTCATATATCAGGTTATAGACTCAGTCAGGATTCACGGCTATACGTAGTCTGTCGGGGCAGTTGTAAACCTCTTGATTCGGGGCACAGCAACACAGAACATTGAAGGCTCACTCGAATAAAACTGATTCTGCACATAATTAAGCAATGGTTATCAAATCATACAAACTACAACCAAGTGAACTGTGAGCAAGAAATTTAATCGTCAGGAAATATCAGTCGATAATACGGTTGCGTAAACAACCCAATGATGTGGTGCAAAATAGGAGCGTTCAAGTGAGAGTTCGTAGTGTCGATGCACAGTGGGTCACGTGTGATAATGTAAGAAAGGTTTGGCCATTATTTAGTGTAATCAATACAACGGAGATATACGTATGGACCTACAGTACGATAGTTTGACCAATATGGTTTAGGTATAGGAGCATTTGAGATTGACTTTGTGCAGGCCATTCGTCGTGGATAGGTAACCGGGTGATAAAGTCACGGGGGCGCATGTGGAGGTTCGGTGGTTCCAGCCTTCGGGTAGTCCTTTTGTCATAGTACTCTCAATTTCACCTGTGGTGATCCGAACGTAATTTCCATTGATTTCAGCCAGAATCAACACAGACGTTGGTAATTAAGTCAACTTGCTTAAGTTGTAAGATTTCCTCACCGCTTTTAACTTATGGCCTCTCACATCGTTAGAGAAACAACAAATATAGCCGGTATTCTTATCGATTAGCAGTCAGCGTTTTGACTGAAAGTCCAAACGAACGGATATCGCTGGTTGGTATTTGTTTACCATGGATACTACTCAATGTGCCATCTATCAAAATTGAGTTGATACGTGTATCACAATACCAGGCTCGAGTATAAATTAGCATTCAAATCTTTAATGCTTAGTTTCTACTGCCAGTTTGTCAGTTCAATATGCGGTAAAATTATTTTTCTATACTTACAGTTAGTAAACTTTGTGCAAGTTATTTACGTCATCTATCTTCATCTCAATGGATTCTGTGGATCAAGGTGTATGTGTAACATGTTGAGAATGGGTGCTACAAACCTCCGTGAAATAATTGAAACCCAACGTCAAGTTCGACGACAGTCATTGAACTTGTGGTTCTGTGAAATAACATTTTAAAATGTTGACGCTGCAGGCAAACATAAAAAACGATTGAAGCATTCATTTGTAGTCACCTGAGCCCCTAGGTTTAAATAAAGGTCGGGATTTTTATAACAGGCAACTCTTTCTAACCTTCTCACTGCTCAACAGTGTCCCCCAGTTAACTCTGTGAATGGTAACTGAATGTGGAATAGGTTCAAGAAGAGTAATATACACAAGCTTCTCGGTGTGTTCGAGGTGCGCTGAACCATCCGATAAATCAAGCGTTGCAACATGTAAGCCGGCCGTTTTTATTCTGACTGTCTGTAGCACTTGTGGACCAACGTTGAGGAAATGTGGAAGCACTGGAGAACAACGTTCTTTAGAAGTGGCGGTTCCAACAGTCCTGTGAAAAGAAACGACACGAACAGGCATGAGCCAAAGGCCCAGTAAGCCATGCACTGAAACTGCGCCGACAGCTCAGCAACACCCTCTGTTATACACTTCAAATTTAATACGTGTACGTTTGTTGGTTTCGACTGCATGTCTCAGTATGTGGCGTATATGTGTACCAGCACGGCTGAATTTCAGTATCGTGACAAAACACAAGTCCAGTTAAGACTAACGCAAACGCACCGACTCTCAGGGCATGTCTTGCCAGACTATCTCAAGCTGGAGCATGATAAATATGTCAGTATTACAATAGGAAGTTATCAACATCCTTATTAAACTCCACAAAAGCAGACTGACTTATATGTGCAATGTACCGTTTAGGATCCTTACGAAGTTTCAACAGCTCCATTGGGTAACGATTACCGTGGTGTAGTTTTTAAGTGACGACAGCTAACTCTATTTAATCAATCACTTATGCTCTCTAAAGTGAGTGGATTGTCACTATCAGTAGTTAGACCATGAGGGACATGTTTATAACGGAACTTCTGTGGAGCCACAAAACTAAAATCTGAATACACTTGGAGCCAACACGAAAATCTATCAATAACAATCAATCCATAGTACTCTTCCAGAAATGAATTACAACAATCGACGTGCATCTATTGCCAAGCTTCTTAAGATACAGGCCAAGGAACCCAGTGGAAACGTCTAGGGTACAGTTTTGTAAAAATATTTCACACAATTTTCGATGACCCTGAGCAAATCCTGGCAAATCTCTAGCCACTAACCAGCCATCCCAGATAAAATTTTGTCAGGGCCAAGCTCCTTTCCTCAGGTCCAAGGCTTAACCGTATTGTTTTCACTAATGAAGCATACTTTGCTGCTTTCGCTTTTCAATGCTTTGCCGATTCTCGATTAGATGTATACCTACGACCAACCATACTAACTTGCTGCTGGGCTTCAAACTGATCTGTTCACTTTGCCTTGACCATACGAGTGATCACTTGTGTGTCTGCTCTCCACTGCTGAAGTTGTATCTGTAGAGATTGTACTAAGTACGTGTGACCAATGAGCGAATTTTCTGTGTAGCCATTACGGGGCACATCGTGCTTGATAATAAGAGGTTTTCTTATGACTTGAAGTCAAGTTTACAACAACAGTCCACGATGATTAAAGTAATGACAGAATGACTCTCGAAAGCTTCAAACAACAGTGACCCCTTCTACTTCCAAAGCGGATCCAGTAGTAAACAACATCGAGGAACTCTTAATCGACCTTGCAGTTAATGTCACTTTTGAGAACTGGTGCAGAATTTGTGAGGTCATTTTTGTGTAAAATTCTTTAACGAAGACGGTTCGTACAAGATCGGTTTGCTGCAGAGACAACTAGTGACTCTTGAACGTACAAAACGTAGTAAATGGATTCTTCCAAAAAGCCCACACTTTTTCAGCAATTCTTAGGTGTCTGAAACTCTCACTCGAGTAGTCGGCGTGCAGGCCTTATGTTTCAGCGTACGCTGGTTGTACCTTGCTTTGATCAAAAGAGTGTGCGATATGGGCATTGTCAACCACGAATATGAACCTTCCAAGCTCAGACTCATTACTGGTGATCAAACTGAATGGTTCTTTTTCGTCACCGGTGATGCAGATATCGGAATTCGTGGTTTGACTAAAACCGCTCAAGAACCAAACATTTTCTCCAACCGATTAGGCAATCAGGCTGTCACAGACAAGTAGTGTCAGTTCAAATGGACGTATATCGACGTTCCACAGTCCACACAAACAACACACTAGTCTCACCAAGTGACTTCCACCCGTTTTTGTCATGGAAACGCATGGTGTTTTGTAGGATTCTGTACATTCAAATGTACAGTGCTGTGCAAGGTGAACCATACAAACATGTGCTACCCATCACGATCAACAACGTTACATTTGGTGCTAAGAAACTTAGAATTTTCTAGGGAGGTATTGAATACACTCTCAACCGGTGGTATATATATACAGATTAGATACTGATGAATTATTCGGTCGGTTGGATTGTGAACTGTAGGGGGCAAATGACTAAACGCTTCGTCTGTCCAATCAAATGTGAGTTTCCAGCCAGCCGATTAGAACCATGAAAGTTCCGATTCTGTCAAAGTCGTGATTCATAATATTGCATCACCCAATAACGTATCGACTCACCGATATTTCCAAGATCTACTGAAACGCTACAACCTTATATGGTTTGCCAAACTTGAGACTCGTGCAGGACTCTACTAGCTATTGACCAGTAACACCACTTGACCTTGGTCACAAATGTGTTAAGAAACATGAGGCAAAATCAAGTCAGTGCTCACTTCTGATATTCTCTATGCCCATTTTCATCTTTACTGAAAGTCGCAGTTGTAGAAGATGCACTAATTTCTCCTTTGAACACCATCATTACTCACATTTTTCCAGATGGCTCTGAAAAACCGATCATGCCCGCATCACGAACGTCCACATCTGCTGAGAAAATTTATGGACAGACGGAAGAAGAAAGTTTAGCGATAATAATTGTTGTGAAAACGGTCCACAAACTGATTTGCCGTACTCGTAGGCCACACACTGTAATGACGGCTTCAAACCATAAATAGAATGCATAATTCCAATCTTTGATTTCACTATAATCAGACAATCGTTTGTAACGATGGTGAACTGAGTCCGTGCTCCCATACTTCGGTCAAGCAGGTGCAATTTCACGAATGGTTGGCTGTCACATTGCTTCGAAAGAAGATACGGTTGTGGTTGCCACTAGAGTCCATACTGATGTTAAACAAATCATGTATTATCGCTAACGTTAGACTAGACTAAGTCTGTCACCCAAGAAGACAAAGTGCTTCAGCAGGATTTCAAGTATATACGAGGTTCTAAGCCAAAATCTCAGTTTAGTGGGAGCTGCATCAGTTCCTTCTGCCACTTGAATATGACGCAACCGATCAGATTGTATCTTCTAGCTACAGTTGAAATAGTCATTCCAATTAATCCTCTCACAAGCTTGCTGAAACAGCTTTATCCAGCCCGTCCGAGAAGTTGGCTGCTGAATTCCGCAACAAGAAGCTATATTTATTGGTTCGAAATCGATGACACGATGAGTTAAATGGTTAAAAGTTGTCTTCTTAGTGCTTAGTCCTCTAAACCTTCATTAAAGTTTCTGGTACAATCATAGTCCTATCCAGCACAGCCAAGCTGTTGTCTGTATATCGACTTCGTTGGCCCACTCCGTGGAACCACTCGTCTCATTATGATAGACGCTGAAAATATTTCTAATGGACTGCACAACAGTGACTAACATTTGTGTGGTGATTCCACGGTTGTTTTATCAGTGAAGACGCTCAGACACGCTTATATCAGACACTGGAACATACTTCACGTCTTGGCATGTTAATCATTGTTGTGTCTTGCCAACATCGAACAAGTCCACTGTACGAACATCAATACAAAGTTTTTTCGACAGGTTTAAACGGGCGCTTATCAAAATCACGTAGCACTCAGCGGCTGAAGATGTGATTTAGCGAATCCTGTTTGATCATCATATGGCACCAAATACAGATTTCAAGGACAACCTATCGCCATCTAATATTATGGTTGGAAGAAAACAGCACAGTGCACTTGATACATTCTTTCTCAGTGAACCAGATGACCTTATGAGAAACGCTTGCGTATTTTCAAAGCTCACCCGTAACGGTAAAAATCAGGAAAACAATTGATAACGTGTACCGTCAACGCAGACCTATCACAGAGTCCAGCAGCAGTTGGACACTCAATAGAGAGCAAACGTGGCTGACTGTATGAGAATGATCAATCAGAAAGCGACTAAACATACATGAACAAAACTATAGTGCGTTAATGGGGATCGAGGAGTACTCCATTAGTTGCGACAAATTTAATCATACGTTTTAGAAAAAGAAGGCGGGCGCTAACATACTCCAGACTGCTAATATCGAGATGACTGGAGTGCAGAACTATCAGAACGGCAGAGCGTCCAAGCCTTCATGCACAGCGTTTCATTCAGTGTGACAGAACTTTCTTCCAGTCACCTGCAGAATTCGGGAAATCAACAACTCATTTCCTCTTCTGAACTACTAACGAATGATAGCACTGAATAGTGAATATTTTGCCTTGGAAAATTAACCTTGAACGGGATGCAGAGAATGGCCGTAGTAAAAAGCAAGCAAGGTCACCACTCTTCTGAGTCTCAGTTTATCTAACCGTAGTTTATCTAACCGTAGCAAGGTCACCACTCTTCTGAGTCTCAGTTTATCTAACCGTAGTTTATCTAACCGTAGGAATATGTGTCAAGGAAAACGCTACACTGTTGAATCATCGCAGCATATGTTTTGCACAAAATAGTAGGAGTTGTCGATAAACTTCGAAGCTATGCATGATCAGTAACAGCAACAAAATATACACCAAGTGTATTTTTGTAGACTCGTGCTGGCCCAGAAAGCTGTTAATGTTCTTCTCCAGGGCTGGACACAAAGAGCGTTCAGAAACAGTGAGTTGTCTGGAAAAGTGAGACACAAGATGACCATCTAGTTTTATTACAGGTTAAATTCCAGTAGGGGAAACAGCAGCAACCACCATAGATTTTAACTCTAACGAAAGTAGATATGAAGCGATTTGGACGAACGGGAAATTTAGAACGCATCTGGGCACTCGTTTGCGCTCACCAGTTGCAAAGCTAGATTACTGGTCCGACGACTGAGAAGGAGCACTCGCTTTATCATCTAAATGCAGAATACATCCGATACAGTAGTATGATAAATCCAGTGAAGAGCGCAGCTCATCAAAATACTTGTGGGAACAAAATAGGAGGGAACTGGATCTAGACATCGTCGTACAAACGACTGGATACGTCGGCCAAGCCTTTACATAGATGGCCAAATTGTAATCATCCCAGTGTCGGTTATCCACCCCATTTCCAATTTGAGTTATCTTGATATCACTGTTCTCATCGACTCAAAGCTCAGTTCCACCAACGACCTGTATGTGTCTGAGGCCTGTAGCATGGTTCATAAAAACTGTGTACAACAGGGGTAACAATACGGAGGAAGGTGGGTCTAATTAAAACGGGTGGTTGATTCGTTTCTCTGTCAGATGCGCCTAAAAAATATCAATGAACCGAAGCGGGCAGGTGTTACACATCCTGTGGTTGGCTTCTGTTACAAATTGGTTGGCTGGTCCAATGTAAGCCACCGGTTAACAGATTTTCGTATCTAGTTAACCAATTTCAGTCTCCACCTTTATCTCTACTAACCATAATACTGAGGTGCGGTTTACTGTGGCAGGTTTACTCTCAGCCATAATGTTCTTTTGGCACAGTAAAAAGTATTTCCCTACGTCACTAGCCTGAGGCGGTATGAACCGTCTGAGTCATACCTAAATGTCCCAAAGTCAGAGTAGACGCAATGGTTTGCCACCTACCCCGAGTACTATTGGCTCGGACTTGGAGATGGTGAAAGGTCGATCACTTTAGATGGTTCAGGCCTGCCTTTGGCTTTCACGACAGTCGTTAAACTGGTACTCAGATGGCTGGTGTGCTAGCACCCCAGACAGAGCTAGCCAGACTTATTCAGACTTATTCAAAGATAACCGAAGCACTAGGCCGATCTTAGTAAATCACTCACGTACCAACGGACAGACGACCGGCTTGTTAGAGTTGTCCGTGTGCGTTCTACGTAGACCGACCATACCCACACGCTTAGTGCTCACCTCGTGCGTGTTAGCATGTGCCCCGTTAGCCTCACAGCTGGGTGTAAGCCAGCTAAGTCCGCTTACTTTGTACATCCGGCGGATGGATGTCCTCTCACTCCGTAAGAGTTAATTTATCACTGCTTCTGCCAAACCTACTTACGTGCACGTTAGCTGTGCGACCCCGTTCGCTGCTGTGATCTACAAAATCCCCTTGGAATATCTTAACTTGACATCGAGACGCGCAAAAGCTATATCCAGACATTCTCACTTGGAACGATAACCGAAACGTGAAACTTGTGGTTTCTAACACTACATTACAAAAAAACCCGTAGCGAAAGTAAATGCGCAGAGTCGCTCAAACAGGGCACTCGATTAGCGTGGACCGTTTTTGATGGAGCATACACTAGATCATAATCTTGATAGACAGAAGCTACCGGAGTGATAATAGTGGAGTTCATAACATCTTGAAACATAGATGGCAAAGCATTCCGATCGAGAGATAAGTCTTATAGCAAGTTAGTCCAAACACACTGAATTCATTGTAGAGTGGGTCCGTGTCCATATATTTGTAATATCAAGTTTAAAAAAATTCGAGGGCCAGGAAATTGTTACAAAATATCCTTCAGCCCATATGTGGTACAACACTATAACGGAAATCGATTGAGAGTAATAATCTTACTTATGCCACCGAATACTTCGAGTTTTGTCACGGCGTATCAGTGAAGTCCCTATGGGTATTGCTTAAGAGGAGAACTGAACTGACGTCGGAATTCTTTGTTAGCTAATTGTAGTAGTCTTACAAACTGGGTCACGCAACACAAATGGAACGATTCATGTTTTCATTAAAGCTGGTATGCTGTTAGCACCTAGGGTGATTGGTTGGACATGTACTCCTTGTGGTTGGGACGCATTAGTAAGCAACAAGACGTTTAAACTTGTCATGCGTTTTGGACTAATAATCGATTATTAAGAATCAATAATTAAAATCAGTCAGACAGTAATTATAACGATCGTCCTAGGGTTCCACTTCGAAGAAGAGTAGAATAGACTGTGAATATCCAGTGATAACTTTCTCAGAAAGTTCATCAGGTTTTAACGAAGCTCTAGGTCTTAAACGCTCAGTATAATCAATTGTAGGAAAAGATTCAGTAATGTCGATGTCAACCACAAATGTGCTATCATCACAGTCCTTGTTGCACCGAGAACAGGTAATATGGCATATATTACCGGAAAGAGGAAGAAACTTGAAATCACATCAGAGAAAATACTACACCGCAGGCTGTCGTACCAGACAAACCCTAACAACTTGACACGCCGTGTAGATGTGTCTAACGGTAACACACTAGATGCAGTTAGCTTGAGGAAAGCAGAGGTAAGTTAGGAATCCTTGTGTTCACATCATCTACACTTGGCAAAGGAACGTCCGGAATTGTTATTGGGGAAAAAGTAGTCCAGCTTGTTCAGTCTTCAGTGTTGTTGTCTTTTAAATCACTGTTACGGGTGAACCGAATGACGACTATTAGTTACACAACACTAGGGTTTCTTTAATACCATGTTGTTCACATATGGCTTGCGCAGATAGACACATACGGTTCGGGAGCTGTCAACGTTTTCTTTAAGTATCAGAAATACTACTTTCAGTAACAAGATCCTGTTTGCAACTAGTCACCAAAACTGTGCCTAGAAGCCACTTTGGTTTGCGACGATCACAACAGACGGGTGGCTTGGGAAGATTTGACTGCACGAAACCCATTACGACTTATGTGAAAACATAGGATAACAAACGCGAACAAAATTTTGCATGGTTGATATGTACCCAAGTCCATTTAGTGACAGTGCATCATCACTCGCCTCGCTGACACGTCCCATATATATGTTTCTAATAGTTCTTTCTGGTCGTTTGTCTTCCTGAAGTTGAGACTTGCCGTTCAGTTTCTGCACGTACTACTCACAAATGAAGCTGCATGTTATACGTCAGTCTGAATTTGAAAAATGTTATCTACTGTCTCTCTTTTTGCACTAAAGTTTGAAGGTTTTCCTACTCAGATGTTTAGAACTTACGGGTTTTCGTACATTTGAGTGGTAATTATTTTGGCGGATGCTATGACAGTGTGATAGAGTAACACCGGAAACGCTAAGTTCTGAGGGAATGCGTTATTTCCTCCTATCCTTTGTGTCTTTCTTATGTAATTGCCAGATTCCGACGTACAGCGATCTCAAAGGTAGGTGTGATCTACAAACTGTTCAACGCATGTACTTAAAGCAAAGGTCACATTCATTCATTTTTAAGCGTTATGCGGATCATTTGTGATCCCAACGCTTTCATATCCGATTGCATTTTTTAACTCATACATGTTTTTATTGCGATGCACACACATTTCAAACACCATTTTCTCATCAAACATTTGTATCAGATTACATCAGTGAACGCAACAAGAAAATCACCAGATTGAGACTCCGTCATGCACAATGTTGACACATCTGATGTGGTCCAGCTATTTCGTGAGATCTCTCATATTTGCTTATAATGTTGGGTTGATATTGTATTATACAGTATCCCGGTACTACTTATTAGCTTGCATATTGCATGCATGTGTCCAAACTAATTTACTAAATCGGTTCAGGTAAAAATGGGCCATACCACCACAACAGAACTGTACGTCAGAAGTTTGAAAGTTTACGCATTTCTAATAGATGAGACCTTAAGGGCGGCAAGTGTAGTCTGGCTGTAACAGATCTAACTCTGTTGAATAAATATAATTGTTGACCATCTGAAGCCGGGTAGAAGAAAATGGCGGAGCGTTGTGAATAGTAACCAGGTGACGTGCATGCCCTTTCTCAAGTGATGCCACTTTGTCAATTGCGGTAACGGTGATCATTTTCTATCGTTAGACAACAACTCAAAGTTCCTGAGTTCGGAATGTTCAGTTTTCACATCATTTTGTCTTACTTGTACCGTCTAACCTACTTCAAACTGCAGTGGACGAGAGTTTTGCTCCCAGACCTTGAACTTCTCAAGCTGGTCTCTGTGTATTTTTTATGATCACTGATCTATAAAACCAGCAGAAGTCATAACCAACTTTTCAGTGAATTTTCCTGGTTTGGCTAGTCACAAAACCTCACTATGGCCTCCTGTCTTTTTATGTCTTATTAAAAAGGGACCCGTGATATTAACAAATAATCTTTGTTTTGTAAGTTGTTTTTGTATGTTTGTCTGCGTTGTTTTTTCGCCGTGAACTAGACCTCTGTTTTAAAGCACCTAAGTCATTTTTAAGCACACCGGTTATCGTGACAACACACAGAAGTTTCCGCACGCTTTCTCCTACTTTAATCAATAGTTAGCCCATTATCTGCACCATGAATTATTTTAACTCCATGCCTTACTGACTTTCCAACTCCGAACTTTGCCTCCGACTTTGTGTATGGAAATTAACTGTCTATATTCTGACGCTGTCTGCCGTTTGTATGTGATGACCGTTTTAACCCGATGGACTAGTCTATTCAAATTCTATCTTACTTGCATATTTGCCTTTGTGCCTATTGAGTTTCATTACGATTTGCCAGTATTGTCACGTTTTTGACTGTCGGCTGGTTGACTAGACCACCACAGAAGTTGGCTGAACATGGCACAACAAAAAACTGTGATAATGTAGCGAAAAGTTGGTGTTCGGTAGAGCAAGGTCCCTAGTGTTCAAGTCCTACTTTCCTAAGCCACTCATACAGTCGAGGTCATGAACAAGAATTCTAGTCCGCGATGCGGCGGGGTTTCCATCCAAACTTTGTTTAAACTTCTGCCTGATTATTTGCTTCCCACTGACTTTCCGTCGTGGATTGCTGTTTGCCATATCTCGCCCGTTGGTCCGATTTCGTTGAGTGAATACCCCTTCGATCGCTCGCGTATTCCGCAATCCATCTGCTCTGGGATTTGACCACATCTCACTACTGAGTCGAAATATTCCACTAACTGTTGGAATATTCGTGCCTCCTAATTGATCATCTATCACACTAAACGTTTCTATCGGCGTGTACCACATGTTCGTTTTTGCTCACGATTATGTGACCGTTTGCCTAGTTTCTGAGGAAAATCAACGAAAGCTCATCCATTCTATTTAACTGGGACACAAACTGCTCACGAACCTTTGTTGTCAAGCCGTTGATAGGATGTTCTACTGTGTTTAAAACCGTCAGGTAAGTCAAATCCGACTTATCGGGATACCTGAGAGAGTATGCAGGCAATTTGTGCACCAGAAACCTTATGGGAGAATGAAGACACATCCAGCCTCTCAGTGTTGATACTCGCCAGCTGTATTTTGCTACATGATGCAGCGCACACATCGTACGCTTCTCTTCCAGTCATCATCACGTGGGTTTCACTCTTACGATGTTCTCATTGTTGACCAACACAAACTGGAACGATTTTCTGACCATCCATCAATCTGTACACCTTGCAACACGGAGTCACGTGCACTTGAACTATCTCAGCTTCCTCAAACCCGTGAATATCGTACGGAACTTTTGAACGAGTGATGTATTTTACGTGAATGAACAGGGCAGTTTCCGGTGTTCAGACCGTATAGGCTGAACACAAACGTTTGGTGACATGTGTTTCTGATTAGCCTATCACGATGATCGAATCCAAGGCATGCTCGTGCATGTCACTCACCACAAGCTGCTTGCGTTTCATCACCTATGAACCTAATCGTCAAACACGTGCCCATTGTGAACCTGAGGGAAAGAGAGCAGGAGATGTGTGGGTGATGCGTTCGTTTTCAGTCGGTCAAAGCTAGTTAGCCAGTTTGTGGGTTAGTGTCAAAATGAAACCCTTATCACTCGGACATCGTTATCAGAGAGACTGCAGTGGCACGATCTCAACTGGTAAGAAATATATTGTAAGTATATGGGGACAGCTGGTTCAATATTGTACATATTATTGTCCCTTAGACTGGATGAATGAGAGAAGCACAATTTGGGAGCTGAACCGAAAAGCACACAAAACACTCACCACACAATGCACCGACATAGCTCAGGAAAAGGACATTTGTAAGTCCACAACGACCCAAGTTTCTGGAACGGAGAGCGAACGATTTCGGAAACGTCTGCCGTCGTTGATTGAAACGGCCGGAGAAAAGGCTGGCATAACCTACATAAGCGTAACGTTCTCACTATCGCTTTGCTGACGATCTACGGTAAGTACGTCGATAAATTGGTAATCCGAGATGGCCAGTGCACTCATGACCGTAGTTATCGAAGCGCCATAAAGTCATATTACCGCGACCTGTCATAACTATGGTTTCCTGAACACAGTGCTCTCCACTTCACGGCCACCAAACTGACACTGGTTGTACCTCCGGACGTCCGTCCTGATCGAACATCTCCAGACCGTCCGGTTCAAGGCTAACCCATCCCGGGATTTAAGATTGATGTTACAATGTGAAAGACCATCCTGGATAATATCACAATACCTCAGTTTTTGACCGCCAGAATTTCGCTTACCTGGCTATTTCCGAATTCATCCACCGCCCCTCCTACTGGTGCGTCCTAATCAACGAAGCTGACTGAAAGTTGGCACGGCATTGATGGTGTCTGTGCCTACTCAGCAACCTACTCCAGTATTGGGGAACGTGTTCGAACATCGAAAATGTAAGATGCACCCTGAAAATTACAGACAGGAGCGGTTTAAACAACCCATACACCTACGATACAATATTTCTGCTGCCTTGCCGCACAGTAAGCAGTACAGACGCAGTTTGATTTTTATCTTAAGGCTATGCTACTTTCGTTCATGATATCGGAGGGTAGTGTTAACACTCACCACACCGGTTCGTTACTCGTGGTCCAAGGACGGATACGTCGACAGGTTGCTAGCTACACGCACATTCACACACTGCACCCCGGTGGAATAAATAGACGGTCAGGATCAGCCAACATCGATCAACCGACTCGGAACCGACACAAGAATGAGCGCGGCTCTCACTCTCGACTCGCTGTACCTAAACACATGTGCATTTCCTCTGTAATAACGATCACCGTAGTGACTTGCGCTAAATGGTATTCGAATTTCGATAACCCGTCTCTCGTGCTAACTCGCCGTGTGTGTCTCCGCCGTGCCTGATTGGGCACAGTACACAGTTGATCAGAAATGCGTGACATACCCAGTGTGAAATCGCCCGGTTAAAGACATTACTTCCATCTTGATAAGATATAAGCTCCTCACTGCACCCTTCCGTCGGAATAATATCGTGTCGACAAATCTGATTATTGTGGACCGGGGGTATTGAAATCATCCGTTCTTGCAGTTATCCCTTGTAGATCAAACCATTGATGGTGTGGTCCGGAGAAGTCAATTCACTCCAACTATTCAATTAGCTACCAGATTATGCATGCATTTCAGTGCCATCAACGTGCACTGTGAGTGTACACAAGTCGTCGTCCACTCACTCACCCTTGAGTCCTTACGCACGTGTGCTTCCATTCAACTCTCGTTGGTGAACTCGTCGGTCATCATCCTGTCTTCCATATCCTGGTCGATCGTCAGTTTGTGGTCTTTCACAATCAACTCGCCGATTGAATGAGGACTAGTTGCATGAATTATGTTATATATATATATATATGTATATATATATATACATAATATTCAACAGCTCCCACGCCATCGGTATGTGCCGGGAAGTAACTGGTACTAACTTGCTTTGTTTTGGGTGAGTGGATACCCGGCGAGTCTGCTATGAAAGTGGATTAAGTTATAAGTTATATATTAAGTTATAAGTTGTGATGCGTGGTAATCGTGATGCTTGCCCACCCTTCTGTTGGTCCCGGTTATGCCAACTAATGACCGTCCACCATGTGGCTACGAACTGGCTATGAAACATGGATTGATAAACAGATTGGGAATAACACAACGTTACGAGCAAGTTGTACTACTCTACGTTTCAACCACCTCGTGTGGCCTTCCTCAGGAATGACAGAGGGACAGAGGTCACATGGGATTTATCAATAACATGTTAAACACGACGCCCAAACTATTCAACTTCATTCGTACTAAATTTGGTGCGGATGTCTTACAATGAAACATGGATGTTTTCCATGTACCAACCGCTTATTCGATGTGAGTGAACATTCGGTGTGTTCTCCTGGATATCTTACGAAGGAGAGCTTTGTTCGAAGATATTGTGTGGCTGGGCAGTGCACAACCGATTGTGCAAAAGCGTGTAGGGATTGTGAGGTGTTTGGGACCGATGGGTTTTCGAAAATTTCTTGTTGCTGCAAACGGTGAATCAGTAATTTTCAATAAGGTGAATCGAACTACTCACTAGAATGACGGTTCCATCGTTGCAGTTCGTATGCGCCTCGCGTACACACCGTAGTGCGAGTTGGCGAATTCAGAGTCGACATGCGGAACTTTGCTGAATGAATAACTCGTCAACCAATCAACCGAACTTGCTGATCAATCCACAGACATTCTGTTCTACGACGTTTGCTTCCAGCACTCGCATGGACCAAACTGCCGCTTACAGGCCAGGCCTGTAAGCAGCATAACTAATTTTCGTTTATCATTTCCGGATGCTAGTGACACCTCGGAACTCAACCGGCTATCACAACTGTCGTCATTCTTTTTTGAAGTGGCGTTTATTTTGGCATAATCAGAACAGGTCGCTTGATAGGCGTTCCTTGGAAACTTTCTCCACTCTGTTGTTCGTAGTTCACGGTGTGGAAAATCGTGGGGCTGGTGTTCATGGCATGTTTCCACGTAAGTAAGAGAGACCAAACAGGGTGTTCTGTCTCTGATCAGACCAAACAGCCCAATTCATTGGGCGTGACAGATGAGGAAGGATGAATTGAATCTCTACTCTTAATAAATTTATTGAATGGAATCTGGCTGCAATAGGTATTGCAAAATGTGTGTGGCGTTCAAGTCGTGGTACTCAATCTTCCCAAAATTAAATTGATTATTATCCTGATAATTTAATTTGAAAAGCCCGCTCGTGAAATTTTTTAGAACTACCTGGTGACGGCGTGAACTTTGCACAATTTGAAAGGAACGTGTGTTGAGACAGTGTCGAATAGGGGACTTCTTTTTGGATTAAGGTAAGCCCATCCTAAGAAGTCATTTGCAATTTCGTATGGGCAGTACACAACGACTACCCATTTATACGGTATAGTAACACAACTGCAAACAAGTTGTTAGGTAGTGAACACGGTACGTCTGTTGTGGAGGCTAGTTGGTCTACAACTTGCTAAATCTGTAAATATAAAAAATGACACGCCAGACATTATAGATGGACATCGAATTCAACACTGATTGTTGTAACATAAGCCACGCGAATCAAATTGCGTGCCTAACAAGTTGCGCTTTCGCCTCCCTTCTCCAGCTGTCGTGACGGCCACGTACTTGGCTCAGACAGAGGACAAATCAACAGAGACTATCAAAAGATGATTGCGAGGAACTTGCTTTGTCGAACTGTTTGTACATTTACACATCCTGTTTTTATGCCTCATTTTTACATGTACTGTCGTATATGTTGTCCCCACGAACTCGTGTGCCTACTTGGTTGTTGTGGATACGACGTCCAGTTCACCAGTTCTGTGAATAACTTTAGTGATATCCTTTTCAACAGGTTGACATTCTCTCCTTTTCACTGTGGACTCCCCGTTCTCGGAATAGCACAGTGAGTTGCCACTTAATACTGGGGAAGCCAACAGGTTATTTCGGATCGTTTTCCAGTCCGAAATTTTTATTTTGCTTGCTTCTAAGCACTTCCTACTTCTCACACCTTTCAGAGGGAATTAAACTGATGCTGGAGAAATATGAATGTGTCTACAAATTAGCAACTTGCATAAGTCATACACGACCCAGGTCGCACCTGTGATGAATGGGTATCGAGAAGTATTTTCGGAAGTCACAATAACAAAGCACCAAGGATCTGCTTTTTGCTCCCTATAGATAGGTAGATGCGTAGAATTCAAGGTGGCCCCACATCCGACGACCGTCAAAAAGGGTTCATATAATCATTTGCTTACAATCATCACGTTCAAACTGACTCCTTTTTCTGTCTATAGGTGATCGAGCGTCCACATGTGGTGAGTCAGTCATGTCTAGTGTGAGGTCAATGGCACAGTGGTCAACACGGTTGCCTTATGAACGTGTGGTGGAAGTTCTAGTCCCGGTCGTGGTAAGGGTGTGCACTACTGACGAGCTCCAACATGAGCGAAATTCGAGTAGACTGCTTCTTCCACAAGGGTCCTGATGGAAAGTTTGTGAGAATGCGACAGCTGCGATCAGTTGAGGGTGATGTTCAATTTGTATTAAACACAAAAACTCCTTACTACTCATCGCTGCTACTTCAACCTGAAGAGGAGTTCCAGTCATGAAGTCATTGAGTAAAATTAACAGGACAGTTACTGTGTCTCTACTGAAGACGATCAGGTAATTTGAGCACTGTCCACGAGCGAATGGGGCTGACGATTCAGTCGTGCTTAATGTGAGATGAACGGCGCAGTAGTCATCACAGCTACCTCGTGGAAGCGTGGTCGCTGTTCTATTGCCGGCCGTGGCGAAGATATGCTGCACTACTGACGAACTGTAACATGGGAGTGATAGTCCGGTACAGTGATTCTTTTTGAAACAGGTTGGCTGGAAAGTCTATCAGAATGTGGAGGCTATGATCAGTTGTGAGTGATGTTCAGTTTGAAAAGTCAGTACGCATTAAGTCGGTTTCGCGGCCAGTCGAACAGATAACACCAACACGGTCACTGTTACCAAAACAGGATTTCAAAAGCGACGATCAAGACCAACAGACATTTGGCGAAGGTGTTGGATTAATTTTATCGTCTTATTTTCTCCGTTACATGTGAGTTTTCGCGAGAGTTGGAAATGAGGAAGACGAATTTATATAATTATCGGACAGGTGTATTGAACGTGCTCGTTGCTACACTAGCGATGTCGTTTTTTATGGGCGAATCTATGATCCGAACTATCAAGAATCACTCTGAATGTTCTGCACCCACGGTTTCCTTTCAGGTGTTCAAAGTGTTTATTGGTCTACATATTGCCCCTCGACCGTTCTGCACCAACCGGTAGGCAACGGAGAAATTAGGAAGCACGTATTTAGTATTAAGTGCCCGGCGAGTTCCGCTATTCAATATTCAGGGTTTGCGCACACTTTGATGGTTAGGTCATATGATGAGGATGCTACCCTGTCGTCTGCTCAACCGGACATGTCGATACTGCGGTTGACTGGTGTAAGGTGCGGGTTGGACAGGTGATGAATTGGCATAGAGAAATGTAGTCGTTCACTGATTGCTTACTAATTGGGCTAAGCGATTTGAAAGCTGTCATTGTTTGGCAGAGTTGCCTGTGAGATGAGTGCACTTAATGATGCAGGACATCGTTGATGACGCCTTACTTTCACCTGTAGCTCAGTTGTCTATTTGGATGACGTGCGTCCATTGATGTTGAGTGTACGAGTGTAGACGTAAGTGTTTAGCAGCCAGTTCCCTTCCCCTTGCCCTTTCCTTTTTTTCTGCCCAAGGTTTATTGGTTTCATGGCAGTTTAACACAGGTGTGAACCACTGGTGTATTATTGTCTATGACGACAATAATGACGACCGTGCTGGTGATGTTGATGATGATGTGGAAGCGACTACTCTGTTAGGTTCTTTTGGGACTAAAAGTTTGGAATCTCCAAGTTTACTTGAGCCGTGTCTCAAAATTAATGTTGTACCCTCAGTGAACGCTTCCGCTTTGACGGTACAGGCATTCTCACCAGACGTAATCACGATGATCATTCAACTCACACTTGAAGTGTATCTGAAGTGCTCATTGGAAAAGCGGGAAGGTTAACACACTTCACCTCTACTTCACGACGCATTTCAGCTATGTCGAACAAGCCAGACTATGTGTACAGCGTGTTACCGGTTAACAAAACCTGGACCTGTGAAGTGACCTGGTGTTGCGTCCGCTTGAAAGATTCTTCCATAAAAGTTACAACATGAGTTGAACGCCACTCGTATTTTATCACAGCCTTCGCATTTGGACAGACTTTCTAGATAACCCCTTCCAAGAAGAAGCTTTAGATTCAGGTTTAACTCTTATTACAACTCGTCAGTGGTGTAACTCCCCACCACGGTCGGAATTAGATCTCCGACCATGCTTACATGAAGCAAATGTGTTCACCACGGTATCAATGACCTGACGTCAAGCATTACTCACAAGTGAATGTAACTGAGCGCTTGCGTACGATAATTCAATCACTTCTAACGTGAGGCCAGGGGCACAGAGCAACCGGAGTTTAAATCTTGGTCGTAGCACGGGTATGCATAAGGAGCAGATCGACTAAGAGAGGAATTCGAGTACAGTATTTCTGAAGGGTTCACCGGTTTTTTGAAGTGGGAAATGTACCACCTGTGTGACATGTACACTTCAAAGTATACAGGTGTTAATACGTGGCAGAGAAAATATGATATTGCACCAGACTTGATCTTAGTGTATACAGTGTATACAGGTGTGCCTTTTAAAGGTGATTATAGCATGCACCAAACAACTCAACAACAGGTGAATCCGATTGAACGAACATTTAACGCAGCAGAACTCTGTGTATTATCCCGGACACAGAAACTGTCTGTCCCTTCAATCAAAGGAGGTCAGTCTGTCGGTGCCACATCACATTGTCTCTACCAATTTACATGCAACTGTAAAGAAAGTCACATAGTCAGAACCGAGAGGTGCTTGATCTCCAGAGTGAAGGAACATTTGCCTAAATGGGCGTATAGCTCTGTATTACAGAATAACGACAGTGTGGTTGGAACACGCAAGCAACCAGCGTCCGAAGTCGCAAGACACGTCCTGGCCACTGGTCACGTTATCGACCGAGTTTGTGCATTTAGAATTGTATCAGGTCTCTCCAACCCAAGATTCCTGCGGTTTGCCGAAACGGCCGCAATCAGTCGACTGAAGCCGACCATGAGTGTTCGGCAACAATTGCTCGTAAACTTGACCCCTCGTTGGAATTAGTGGTCTTTCCTACCCCGCCGATTGACTATCCAATCTGCCTCATAACGACTCGTTAAAAAAACCCGTTTCGTGGTAATGTAGATTTCGTATTGACGAGTCAGTACGAAATGCTTGTATCTACCAGTTTTCGTTTTCTAACGGTTTTGTTCAAACTTCTGAAGGGAATGAAGTGTTTCAAATACTGACAATCGTCAATTTGTGCTTTCCATCTGATAGTATCATTACCACCCCATGTTTTCTACTGGCCAATCGTATCATCGAACATTTGAGTACAAAACCAAGAAATAAATTGACCGTGTCACCACTACGACCTATGAATTGTCCTCGACAGTCTCTGGCTTCCGAGTTCACGGGCGTCGTTTTCAACCATATCGAAATAAAGACACCCATGAGCGACTGGCCTAATTCGATTGAGAAGTCTTGGCTGTTGAACTTTCCAGTTGGAAAATGTCGCATTCGTTCTTGAAAGACATCTCGTTGTTCTGTATACAGTTGTGTTGTTTTGATATTTATCTTCGAAGGCCGTTCTGCTTATAACCGTATTTGGTCATTTCTTGGACTAGTGGTTGTAGTCTGTCTCACCGTCATGTGGATCTAGTTAGCTTAGTTTCTGCGCGTTTTCGGTCAGTTTATGAGGATATCGGACAATTCTGTAATTTCGGTTCGTTCTTGTTCGTTTCCCTGGATGACCGGTTGATTCACAGTCGAGGTGAGCAAGGATTATTAGTTTGTACATTTTCTTCAGCACATTGTAAATTCTAACTACTATGACCTCCGTTTTTGAGTTTTCGGAGATCTTAGGTCCATTCGTTTCAGCAGACCGTCTCAGCTAGCGCGAGTGTGTTCAAAGATTATGCGTGTCTCTGTGATAAACCAGAATCTGTTCGGATAGTTTCGACAGATCTGCCTAGTAGGTTCAAGAAGGAACTCACAGATACTGAGTGTACCAAAATAAATGATCTGGTTGTTCTGCATAACAAACATTTTCCCCGTTGTTCCTCAGTCTTTAGCCAGATACATGGCAAAAATTTCAACTATTCTGAGTACTCTTCAGACTTGTTGCCTTATAGTCACATCATACAACACTGTTTAGCTTGGTTCCACTACAACATCCCAGTTTGCTCCTCTGATTTCTTCCAACAGACTATCGTGCGTAAAAACTCACCATCAAAGCAGGGTTTTCGCGGTGTGTGTCAAGGTCGCACCTGCACTTTTGCTGATGGGATCGACGGCCATCTGTGCAAAGGCAGAAATTTGACAGCGTCCGGTGAGACTGCCTCTCTGGTTGCTTGTATGTGCATCCATCCATAGTATGTACACACGTACACACACGCCCGACCGACTGACTCACCCGATTAGGACGCCCACAATACACAAGCTGTCAGACCAAGATACCTTTCTGCCGCCGAAGCCGCTGTCGCACCTGTATGACCGAGATGCGCACGGTCTTACCTCTTCTGTTTATTTACTGGTGCCTGGGGCCCTAAAATCTGTTCGTTTCTACTGCCCCCTATTCAAGGTGTAGCAGCAGTCGTAAATCCGGTTTGGAACAGCCTACTTGATACGTACTATCCCTGGCACTGAAAACGGTGTGTTTGACTAAGGGTTTATGAGGTCGTACGAGATTGTAAATCACCGAGACTGGCATAGTAACTATTTGCGATGCACTCCTCATTACTTGAAGGGTTGATGAAACACTCGACCTGGGTGATGAATCAACCCACTCCTGTCGCGTCCGTCTTCCACATCTCTTTGTTGGCATGGGAGAATGAACACGTGGGTAGCCTGGTAACCGGCCTGATGAGGAGAATCGGCAATCAAGCTGGTTGTTAGCGTACACAATATTTTTATACACGGTGTAGAATGTGAGCTGTTTAAGTTGTGAGACTTTCCAGATTAACCCAATCGTTACACAGACACAGTGGTGGGCCGATTAATTCAAACGTTCTTGTAATGCAATTCGGAACACGGTCTCAAGTTCCAGCCAAGTGGTGTGAATTGCCCGAAAAAAACGTGTGATTTGGCAATGGTTTGGATGGTTGCATAGGTTGCCGTGATATTGTGCAGCAATCTGTAGATAAGTTGGCAATGTTTCTCGCGGGTCAGTTGAAACCTTCGGATTCATATCTTACAAGCAACTAGTATGTTGAGTCGACCAAAGTGTCATCTCCCCGGGATTACTAATGAGTAGTAGCATGGTAACGGTGACGAAATTTAAAGGTCGAATGTCTCATCAACACTAGGGAAACAGATAAGCAACAAATCGTTTCCGTAGTCTCCTGGTCTCAAAACTTGCAATCGACTCCCTTGAAACAAAGAAAATTTTAGCACCCGATAAACAGTAGACCTTCGAATAAATCAAAACAGACGCCAGAACACAAATTTCAAGTGCATACATTGTGCCAAAGAAATCCATCTGCCGACGAAGCAGTGGGCCGAGGTGTCTACCGTGGCTAGGCCTATCACACAGTTCCAATACCATGACTGCCTCGGTGTGTGTTGGTTGCCTCAGTCAGTATATGCGTTCTAGGAACAACGTCGGGTAGCTTATCCGCTACATCACTCACTTAATTCAAGTTGAGTCAAGCTTGTGTGTAATTCAACTGTCAATCTCTATGCTTTGACAGCTGACGATCGGCCATGACTAAAGTGAATAGATTCTGATAAGCTGTTGGAATGTGAAGGCAAAGCCAGTCAAAATCTATTCATCAGGTTTCAAGTTCTCCGGTTTCAAAGCTAACCTATACGACAGTGAAAAGTGAATCTCGGTTAGTCAAAGCAAATAACTTTCCAACTGCACATGCTCATAGTCCAATCCAGCACTGCCGTCGTTTTGAGGCATATTCAGGGAGGAATGCCTCTTGGACATTTAACTCATAAGACTCTACCTATCAAGGTTGTGGTAATGTACACATAATAGTTTCAAACTTGCCCAGCTTGTGTACTGTCAGTCAGGAGGTATCGACTGTCACAGTTTTAAGGAACAGGTGGTCTTCTCTATCTGATGGATCTTACGGGTTTTCTATCCGAAGAGTTTGTATGCCTAACTCGATACCATTCAAACCGTTTGATTTACTGTTGGACGATCTTTCTATATTGAACACCCTTGCGTTTTATCGTCTGGAACGGCTCGTTTTTCTCATCGCAAAAGTTTACCACAGCTGATTCAGCTTGGTCATAACTGATCTTTAATTGCCCAGACAGACCGTTGCGAACACCTGGTGATACGGTAACTCAGACTAGGTCCTTTTACGCGAGTACTGAATTGTGGGTTCAGTAGGTAGTAAGTTCATCACGGCGATGAGACCACCTGACAGAAGTATCCAAAAATAGATGACCAAATGTTCACTCAGTCACCTCGTTCGTGAAAGGTGTGCGTCGTTTGGAACAGGTGTTGTTACCTGGTGCTAATTGTGATCTGTTTTTGGTAGAAATGACTTGCTTGGATGCTCAAAAAATGGTAGGAGATGTACTAAAGGAAGTGTGATGGTAACATGTCTTAGCAGCTGACAGCATGACTGTCGATGGCTTTTCATTTAGGAGTCAGAAGTTCTCTCAATTACATAGTTGCGGCATTTGAACCTAGAAAGAAATGAACAACTCTATGAATCTGGTTAACCTAACAAACAGAATACATTACAACTTGAAACAGTGACTCCATTTTATCTGTCGATTGGCGACCAGTCTTGAATAGATCAGTGTAACTTGAACTGACATCTGGTTGGACTGAGAACAGCATAACAAGTAGCCCGTATCAGAATAGAAATTCAGAACTAACTGACCCTTTCCGTAAATCCATTCTTGAGTGATCATATCAACTTCCTTTCTGTTTTGTTTCTACACCTCGTTCGTGTATCACGATCAACATTGCTCTGTTTCATTTCTTCTACACATAACATTTTATGCATTGCCTTTTACTCCCTATTTTAGAAATACAATTTCCGATCGAAGTTACCTTTTAAATTTGAAGTGACTCGTTCGAAATATCAAAAATTAATCGAAAAGTTCAAACTCATAGGTAACAAGGACAAGCAAGTCGTCAGTTGATTTAATGAGGAAGTCAGTTACATTGGTGTTGGCTATGGACTTTGTCGGGGATGTGGAACATCAACCATAAAGGCATCTCCTTGGCGTGCATTCGAATAACCGCAAAACACCAGAACAGTGAGTGGCACCGTGACCTCCAAGTTCAATCTGGAGTGCCGCGACACACTCAACTATCGTTGGGAGGTAGCAGGACGGACGAAATATATGTTACGATAGCTTGAAACCAAGGGGTCGCAACGGACTTTTCCAAAATCTTGGCTACTCTGTGAAAATATACATGGCGTGTTTTTTATATAGAGTCGATCCGTTTATCCATGCAGATGTTGGGTACGCTCGGTTCCATTGTAAACCGTTACATCCATCATAGTGGTTTGTTTTCTGATTGCCAGTATGAAACGAAAATCACATATGTTTGATGCGAGTTTCCCAATGCGGTTAGTCCAGCCTGGCTACTGCGTGCATCGAATTGACGCCCCTGACTAGGTCTTGCGTGTCAATCAGCATGGGCGACCGCACAGGATTGAACTAAGTGGACAGGCTTTCCACCACTGCATCACATTCCTGACAATTAAGGTCCGCTACCCTGTCCTCATCTCCATCTTGCTGAGCTTTCGTACCAAGTGTACCTGCTCGCATTTGATTACTACGACTTAAGACCCCGAGAATAGTACGATCTGAGTTGATTCATAAAGCAACTCATGTCTTGTCTACTTTAACTAACTCAAATTTATCTTCAAGTTGACCATCACTCACGCTTGATCGCAGCCTTCGCATTCAGATAGACTTTCCAGCCAGCCTCTTTCGAAAAGAAGCACTAGACTCGAGCTTCGCTCTCATTGGAGCTCGTCAGTATTGCATATCCTTGCCACGGCCGGGATGTGAACTCCGGTCATTCCAAACATAAGGCAACCGTGTTGACCACTGCGCCATTGACCTCACATTAGGCACGACCGAATTACCGAATCTGAACGCTCGACCACTCTCGCTTGTGAGGCTGGCTGGAAAGTCTATCTGAATGCGAACGCTGCGATCAAATGTGAGTGATGGACAGCTTGAAAATAAACCAAATCCCCGACTACTCATCAGTAATCAAATTTATTCGGTTTGTTGTTTGTACTGAATAATATCTCCCGAGTGGATTTGTTACAACCCTATCCTGCGCATATCAACAGCTGAGACTTATCTGAAGAATACACTGACTATAATTTGTGTTCGGATTAACTAGACTTGGCTCCGTCGACTCCCGATGCTGTTGGTGAACTCAGGAACTCGGTTTAAAAGACTGTGGATATGAGATTTATCGGGTCGTAATAGTGGTATACAATTTACGTTTTACAAAGTTATGTTTTACGAAAGATGTCTACATATCCGAACTGTGGTCAACCAGTAAAGATTTAGTACTCACTGAAATACACTGTATATAGCTTTATCCAAACGTCAGAAATTGTGCATTAGGCTATCAATTCATGAACGCAGGAAACCAGCACATTTGAGACCATCCGAGTTTACACAGTCTACGAACCAGTAAGGCTGTTTTTAAAATGGTCAATACCAGTCTACTCGTAAATTACCCAGGAACCGTTTGCTCTGTGAAAATGCGTAATTTATTAGGACGGTTAACCGCGGATTCTGGCATTCATAGTGCAGCAAAAAGTAGTTTAACAAGTCACGATCTTTATTGTCCAACTTGTTGGTTCGCATGCCAAGCGCGCACCCGTGTTTATGAACCGAATCTGTGGACCATACCACACCGGCAGTTTCCACTCTCTCGTCGTATACACTTTTGCCCAGTTTGTGCGGGTAGCTGACACCTTCTGCCGCGGCAGCCGCGTCTCAGAAAGGCTAAATGTCGAGTTTCTCGGGCTTTTATAGCAGAGTCCGTATGAGCGAGGCTTAACGTATGCCATTCAAACACCTGGCGGCATTTTGTGTCCGAAACAAGCTTTGTTGGTTGGGAAGCCTGGGTAATTGCTGCCGGTACGATAAACACGAGCAGGCTGCAAGACTGTGCTACACTTCTGTTCGTGCTGATGTAACCTGCGTGGACTGATGGGCATCACAAGTTAGAAGCAGGTAGGAGCAAAATATACACCAAACAACTTCCCCCCAGAAAACCTGCAGTTTACACAGGTATTGCGTCAAATTAATCAATACTGTATTGAAATATGAGGGATGTCATTGACAAGGCTGACCACTGACCATGGCTCAGTTGTATCTGCAAAACCGGCAGTCGTTTGAACAATTGGTGGCAGTGTACAGTTCCCGAAAACATCACATTAACGTCTGATGACTACAATCTGAGCATGCTACTGACATCGAATAAGTTCCTATAAGATTCCCTTGTCAACCATATAGGCTGTAGCAGAGGAATTCGAACCCTGTGAGATTTCCGTAACGCGCAAACATATGTAAGCGTGCTAACCAAGTTTCTAAACCCTTTTGTGGACCGAAAACGAGAAAGTTTTCAAAAACGACCCCTTATTAAACCCTAAAACAATCTGGTAACCTTTCTTCTAGTTTCTTCCAAGGAATATTTGATAAGATGGGTGATGTAGGGAGAAGCTCATGACTAGAGGGCGTTTTTAAAAATGTAGCTGCGATGCCCTTGACAACTGAACTCATCAATTAATGAAAGTTGGTTCTGGTTTCGAAAGGATAAAGTTCACTTTTCCGGGCGAAACGCATTCAACCCCCACTCCCATTGAAGTGGGCCACCCCTTACATAGGCAAGTAGTTAGGCATACTTTGATCAAGATGCCTGTTCTAACAGCTCTTACCGTTTTTAAATGATAAAGGCAATTACTGGACTTGGAAGTCTGTTTACGCATGAATGACACGAAAGGAGTTATGGTGAGATTTCTTCATTAGTGATGACCACACCTGAGGCACAGAGTGCGAACAAGCTAAGGGGCAGAACTTTTACTCAGACCTAGGAAGAGGGACAAACTGTCGTCATACATACTGAGACATGGGAATCCACATTCTGCCCTAGATCCAAAAGGTACTCATTGTGGAAAAGCCGTTGCCTTTCGGAACGAATTCAAAAGCGGAACTTCCGGCAAAAAACAAGTCCCAGTTTCTATGGTTTATGTACAGACAATATGCATTAGTAGAATGAAGAATTACAACTGGTGCCGAGGACCAGGTTTTCTTATGGGCCAGCTAGCCTCCGCATGTAGCTCGTTCGGTTTAACGTGTGACGCATTTAAACAACTTGTTTTACTCCAACGGTCGTTATAACAAAATCCGATGCTAAGGCAACGTGCTATCCAAATTGGTTACCGCGCTGACATGCCAGTCTGCTCGCGTTGTCAACAGTGATTGACCGTAGCCTTCCGCAACTCACCGGTTGACTACGTATCGATGCATTTGTCCAATCCAATCCCTTTATATTCATGTGACAACAGCGCTATTCATTGGTGTTATATAACTGAATTTAGCGGTTTTCAAGAGTTTGAAGCCAGTAAGCCGTTGGTTCCCGAAATGTTGTCTAATTCGAACCAGATTGGTCGTTTTAGACATATCCACACTCTAAACTGGATTCCATTTCCAAACTATACACGTCTGTACTCGTGACTACGGTTATCCAGTTACTTGAAACGACTCGTTATTGATCTCGAAACTCTTACAAAAAGGTTAGACTTTGAAAATTAAAATAATGACTTTGAAAATAAGAGATTTTTCCGCTGAAGACCTGGTTGTGTAGGTGGTTAGTATTCAATTTCTCAGATGTGCCAAGCAGTTGCATGACTGGTTTGATTTCGAAGTGGACTAAAAAATCAACTGTTTTGAAGCAAATCATAGTCCAGGCAAAATGAAAAACACTTGCGTCAGATAGGTGATACGTTAAATAATGTCTTATTGATGTATTGTTTCATTTTAATCCGGATATTGCACAAAAGAACTTTTGAGTCGAGAATTGAAAACGGTAGACGTTTAAACAGTTTGTAGATAGGCCACTAACCCTATGACTGAATCTCAAGTTACGTGGAACCCCTTTCCAATCACCAGAGACTAAACCAAATACAACCACTAGAAGAAGAACAGACAACGATCAGCCAAGGGCAAAGCAACTGACTCATCGGTTATTGAGTTTGGTACCTACATTTGTTGCTTGTAGAGTGTTACTTTAGTGTTCAGAAGAGCATTCGACGAGCAGATCGCTGGCTGTAACACTATATTCTTCAGTAGCATCCGGACATTATGTGCATGATAATTCAAGCGAACAGAACACTTGATGATGAGCGTTCGTGTTGAGCCAGTCACATAAGCATAGACCTTTCAAGTTAGCTGATGGGACTAGTGTAATGACAACGTGCAAGTAGGTACTTCGGAGGTTTTTCTGCGTCTGTGAGTAACACATGGTGCGTATTCGAAATCATGGCAACATTCTTTGGAGCACAATACCAGCAGGTTTTGTGAAGCCGTGCAATGGTCTGTGAGATTTACTTCCCTAAAGTTAACGACATTCAAAGCCAACCTTCCTCTGGTCACTTTGGATTAATTCTTTCGTGTATTCGTAGGAAAGATGCAGCCAAAACTCTCTTTAGTGACCCAATCATTCCTCCTACCTCATCCTGTTAGGTATCAATTTTGCCAAAAAGATGTTAGTGTAATCCGTTTTGTCGTCGTGGTTTTAGGTGCAAAGATCTAATTACTGCAATCCCCCTCGACCTTTACATCTCAAAAGCTAACATTCCTACTTAACTGTTATCTTTCTTGCCTTAGTCACCGACTTCTCCACGTTTCTTGGAAGGAACGTTTTCAGCAAGAGCGGTTTTGTTTAGAAATCTTATCCAGTTTGTTGAAGTCCCAAGTATGATAACGCCGGTTCTCCACCTTTGTGAAGGAATACAATAGTTTAGCCTGAATTATGAAAGCTGTAGCACAAAATTTGCTTTCACAGCAAAAAAAACCCCTTTTTAAGCCCAACAAAGTAACATACGTGCTGTACGGTATTGATTTTGTGTCTGTGCTTAAGTCGAACAACACGTCTACAGTCCGGACAAGCGCTTCGGACCACTGGACACATTACCAGGCAGCCAATTTCTAGAACAATTTGCTGTTGAAATAGTTTCATTTTAAAGGTGTCACAGAGCAAAAAGCACCTGTGGACAGGTTCACATTCAAGTTTGCAATACCGTTTAGTGGACACAATGAACACGAGACGGCACTTTGGGAGGAATTGTTGTTTGTTTGTAGACGTGTGCGTGTATGACAGAGTGATTTAGTCTGTAGCCCCGCTGGTTACGGGTCCGCTCTGTTAGCAACATGCAGACAGAGCAAGGTAGAAAGAATGTGCTTCATATACAAAGGCAGTGCAGCGATTTCACCGAAATAGTCGAAAAAATCGTTATGAGACAGGAAGAGAGGTCATGTGGAGAGCATCTTGCTTAGCGCAGTACGGACAGGGATGGCATGACGGAGTACACATGACGTAGATCGAAATCATAGCAGGCAAAATAAATTGAAGTTCATTGATAGGTTCGGGAAATCAATAGTTGAGTATCATAGGCGAATGCTACTCACACAGGAGAGAAAATATTATTCCACAGTCTGTACAATAGTCAGGAGACAGAAATAAACGACGTATGAAGAGAGAAAGCAGAAATAAAAGGTGTCGAACGCTTGTTCTGAAATGTTTTTCACATTAGAGATTCAGTAGGGGAAACAAGTGCGTGTCTTTGGATATCCTAACTTGTTGAATAATTTTCACACGTTTACTCAAACAAAAAGCGACAGGAGACAGAGGAGTGTTGTAAGTATTGGTTGGTTGACAATTCTGATACATAGTTAGGTACCTAATCGGACGAAGAAGTGTGACTAGGTACGTACTATTGCAATCCAAGCGATTTGTCATACTGAGACAATGAAAGACCTTGAAAACGAAGGAATCATAGTCTGAGGGGTTTGGATGTGATTGTGGAGCGAATCGCGAACGCTACCGGGACCAAATGTCCTCTGAAACAAACCACGGAAGACAACGACGGGATGTATCCACCAAAGCTATGTACAAGTTCTCTCGGTCCCAATGAAACAGGGTGACTGAACGACCGTTGTAGGACTGATAAAAGTAAGGTGACCTGGTAAAAGAAATGGAAAACAGGTAAAACTCATTTTCTGAGTCTTTGAAAATAGACGCTGACCAATAGTGATGCGTAGTTGAAAGGATAGTGGGCGATCAACGATGACGTAAGTAGACATCTCGAAACATTACACCGTTAAGATGGATGATCATTCTTCCTTAATTTAATGACAGTCTTGAAGCCGGACGTAACTGAAAGTGTTGACTGCTAACAGATCACAGGTGTGCCATGGCTTACTTTTCCAAAATCCACACTAATCGCGCGTGTTAACATTCGATGAACCAAAAAAGACGAAGACAATTAGGACCTCAACTAAACGTTAGAATGAAACCATCGACAATGAACATGGTAGGTTGGACAAGCAGTCATCATGTCTAAACACGTGGAGCAACCCCCTTAAATAATTAAGTTCCAAGGAGCGAATGGATCATATGCGATGGAGCATTGAAGCGGAACACTTGGTTTAGACGGGCCTATTCCATAGTCCTAATATGGCGGCAATTTTAATATATACCGATCATATGATTCAAAATTCGTGACCCTGGGCCTAAGGTGAACCACGGTATCACGGCCACATTTCGCGTCATCCACGTGGTCAGAGTCGAGCACACAGACGAGTAGTTGGGTTGTTAGCAACATAGGTTTCGACCATCCACAGTCGCTGAGCTACTTGAAGCGAGGCACAATGATTGGGCCATTAAGGCGGTGAATCTCGTGGGCATTGCAGACAAACATGGAGACATCAAACCCGCTTAAGGGCATGGGAATTACATACAAGCTTTCCGAGTTGACCACCAGAAAAGTGCAACTAATAGAAAAGGCCGATTGGATTTCAGGGTTACAAGAAGGAGTATATCTACCTCACGACGGATGGTGCACCGATTTTATAAGTATTCAGCATCCATACACTGCGGCAACGTTGGAACATCAGGTTTCAGGGTCCTTCACATTCATAATCTGGGTCGTTCTAACCTCCACATTCAAATAGTCCTCGAAAAACATTTTCAGCTAGTCATGGCCGTTGATCATTGCAATGTGAAATATAATCACTATTCCCATTGCTACCATGACTCAGCAGAGGCTTCAGAACACGAATACTCAGACATACAATCAACGTGTGTGATAGACCCATCCAATGCGGAAGTCTCAGCTGATTGGTCCTTCTTTAATGTCTCCTCCTGCAATGTTAACGTTAGTATCTTGGATACAGTTTCAATGAGACGTGTAGGAGCGTACCTTTACTTTAACAGCTGGAGGAATACAGACGTTCAGACACTAAAATAGCATCATGAAAACTCGAAAAGATGCTCCCTTCCTCCTTAGAGTGACGAAGAAAAGCCTCAATCTAGTTCGTCTATTTGCCACCGAGTAAAATACGACGAAAATGAAACCAGTATCACTGAAATAGTTTTTATATTGTCCGTTGGAGGGCTGAACGCATATACAGTACCTGATGGGGAACATGCCTCCCTCCATTGAACGTGTTCATATCAAGAAACAGCCTTTCTAAATTTGATAATCCGTCGCCCTGAAGGAAAAATTTTTCGGTAGTCATTGTTTGCTGCACTGATAACAGCCCCAACTACTCACATCAATACTCTAGCTATGGCGTACGCCAACAATGTGACCTAGCCGATATGAAGTATGCCCAGCAGAGTGGTGGAGCTGCCGAGGCAACGTCCGAACCCTCATTTGATGTTATCCATGAAAACCCCTATGAACCGCTGCCGCAGAACGCAAGCAGGACGTGGCATAATCCGTGACGACCATCCACCGTACTTTTTCTTTGGCACTAGAACGCCATAGACGCGCTTGGAGTGTATTTTAATGCTATGATTTTTTTCCATAAAGGATCAAAACAGTCTTGCAAAGAGACTGAATTGGGGCAAATTTGGAGTTGCTGTAAACGGCTTTGCTCTAACTACCCGTGGTAAGCGTAGATCATCTCAGTTTATGGGAGGATTCTTCCGCTCCGCCTCCTTTGCGGTTGTAAAATAGAACAATATCCACCTCCCTGCAGTGGTCGGATAAATATTTTGAGAATGGGCATTTTAGTGTCTTGATTTTTCACCCTGAAGTAGACAAACTCTCGTTGTCACTTCACACACCAGAGGCCTGTGTAGTCGTCGATTGAAACAGTAACCTGTACCTCGGCCCACCTGATCCGTCTAAAAAGCACACGTTTGACGTACCAGGCCACGGGGATCAGCAATTCAACATTGGACAACAACCGTCACGAAGTATTCATGTGTAGGTGAAGAGCTGTGCTATATCACAAATAATATAAAACACACGCATAACTTCGACAGGTGGCACAGTATGTCGGCAGCAAGCAGAAGCACAAAGCTACAAACATGTGAAGGCCATTTTTATGAGGCAGTATAGGGTAAATAACCGACGATGAGGGCTATTTTTCATCAGGCAGTCTAATATAAACATCAGCTCGCTTCATTGATCTCACCTAGAGGGAAGTAGCCGTGATGTGTCAACCGAAACAAATGATACAACGAAAACGAACACGAAAACCCTAGAACAGCACCAGAGGGCGCATTTTACGATTCATTGAAGGAGTCATTAATCAAGTGCATCCGATCACTATTTCGTGTCTACAAACAACAAGGCCCTCTTGTGGTTCGGAGTATGTATACTTAGATGGTCACGCTAACTAAACGCGGATATCCACCGTACAGGTTATTCGTATGTGGTTGTGCTTCTCAATTCTGTCGGCTGCTTTGTTCCGCGCACGTTCCTAGTGAGCAAATCACATGAGCGCACGAGTTGAAACTGTACAAAAGTTAAGACTACATGCGGTTTCTTTTAATTTCACCATCGGAATTCTTGAAGGAACTCAGTTGTTTGAAATAACTTCGTCGACCCAGATGAAGTTATAGACGGTACGAACTCAGCTAGACCTATGAGCGGCCCAACTGCTCTTTTCGGCCGTAAGAGAATAATGAAAAATCACTTGCGCGGTGGAGACTTGTTTGATTCTGTATTCTCAGGGCACTAGTTCAATTATTCGTATGAAAAAATCAAATAAGATGGTGTTATCCAATTACTACCGAGCACATAGAGACCATCTGACAGAGAGATTATCGAGAACTGTATAGTTTAAGCATCTCACCTTCAATGCTCAGAATCGCTGGGGACACGGAAACGGATTCTGGAAAATTTTAGCTGAGGTAGGTACACGCATCACCCAGGGTACCGTTTCATTTTGGAGGAGTCAATCGGACGCAGTTGGTAGATACCCGGATCCTCTATAAGCCGGGTGAATGCAGTTCCGTTCTTACTCGCAGACAAATTCACGACTGGAACCCACTGATAGCCCGGCACGTCCGCAGCCTGTCTGAGTTGAGATAATTCTTTGAGCGTCCATAGGTAGTTCAGACCAAGCAACTGAGTATCTGCAGTGCTATCACCTATTCGGTTGGCATTCAGCGGAAATGTGTCTGCCAGTCGGATTCGCCTGACCATTTGGGTTTCGCGTGCCCACGCAGCCACACGACCACGTTGCTCCGCATCCAAGACAGTCTGAGATTGGGCTTCGTTCCACGAGGATACGAAACGGATACGCCACTGGATTGTGTGGCGTGTTAGACGCATCTCGTGGAAGTCAGCGGTCCTCTGCAAGGTCAAATTATGTCCGGTAGCCGAGTTTAAGAGAGGCAATTTAAGTCCAAGTTCAGTTAGCTCATTCAAAGTCGATGTCACGTGACCCAATCGAGCCAACGACTGAACCAACATGGTTGGTGATCCTCCCAGACGATCAACTTCTGTCCACCAGTCCAAAAGGCGTGCACCGGTCAACAGACATATAGCCAAACGGGCTGAGTTGAACACGTCACTATTGGATTTGGTGGGTGTGGAAACGTCGGAACTAGCGATCGAAGAAGCAGAGGAGACCAGAACATTACCGCGACTGTCCAGTTCAAAGAAAACCTATAAAACGAGAAAGGGGGAGACGAGTAAGTTTCCATTACTAGCTCCATGAATTAGTCCGTAGCAAGGGTGATTCACTGGTTGATGGAAAATGGCTAAAAAACGGACACTAACAACACTAGCAAATGGCCCAATTCAGATGGATCGATGGATCACGTAACAACAAGTGAAGCGGTGTACGATCCAGTTGCTAAAAGTAACACGCGAGGTTCGACACAATGTTACCGGCTGAGACAGTAGGAAGATGATGGACAAGTGGTCACTGTCTCTTATTGACACGACAAGCAGTCATTTCCGTTGAAGTCGAGTGACAATCATTATGAAGGATCTGTTTACCGGACAAAATCAAGCAGGGCGAGCAAAGTCATCGCTGTAAGTAAAAGGAAAGCTCATACTAAACTTTCAATCGAGGGTGACAACACTTTGCAATGAGCGACAAAACGCTTGATCAAACAAGAGAACATATGACGCGGTCCGTTTTCGAGAGGTGTAGCTAGTTTTGATTAAAGAAGAACACTACGATACGTGGAGTTCGGGATGAGGGAACAGGGTATAATTGTACAGCTTGACTAAACAGTCCCAGAGCGCATTCAAACTTCCAGCTATGTCACTGCCACGTACATACTGAACTGAGATCATCGGACTAGCAATCGATTTATCGTTCAGGATCACATTACGTGATGATACATGTTTGCGACCTAAGGGGAGCTAACAGAACCGTGATTAACCCATTGAAATCAACATTATACGAGAAACTGTTCGTAAATCTGGGATTTCCGTGGGCCTAATCACGCAACACCCGTATTCTTCTCTTGTTAGGTTACTCCACCAAATTCCATTCACTACTGCACAACCAATATCGTTATTGTTTCGCATTGAACAGCCAACAACCCATAGTTGTAAAGTTTAAATTTATGAAAGGCTGTAGCTGCTTCATGTATGTCAACTAACTTTATTAGACCTCTGTCGATCATAGTTACCAGCGTTCTTAAAAGCACAACGACTGAGGGTGAAGACAGAAACATTACATAGTTACCGTATGACGGTATTTCTAAATAACCATGTTATCGAATGAGTAAAGCAGAGAGGAAAAACTTGCCTCTGGTCCGAACATGCCTTCCAACGGGACAAGCTGTACGAACGGTTGGGGTGTGCGATGAAGCAAAAATGAGGGCAGCGCACTTTCGTCGGATCCCCCAGGAGTAAGACGACCCGGTTGGATCATACTGAGATGCTCCAACTTGGCGTTCAAACGTGCAGCCGGACAATCACGCCAGTACATACCACGTAGATGGCCACTCAGGTCGGTTTGTCCCGGTAGGTCCGGAAGGTTCCAGGTCGTCGAGGAACCGAGCCCAACCGTTCCGGTGCACGAATCGAGATGGGGCAACAGAGCTTGGGGATCGAGGCCAGTCTGTTTAAGCCACCAATTGGGTGAACGAATCGCATCGATCAGTCGATCAGTCAATCCAACCGATCCAAGACCGGCGTTTTGCTGTTCGATCAAACCCCATTTATGAGTGTCCAATACAGTCGGGTCCCTGGGAAGATAAGCCAACCGATCGGGCAAAAGCCCACGCCAATCTGGGCTGGTGTAGGTCGCACCAAAAGGATCATAGGCTCGCCAAGTGGGTGGACAAAAGAGAAAGGCTGTGTGCACGTCAACCAAACAGCCTGTATGACCCAATGGTAGGTTAGCATCTTCGAGTAGAGCGCTACGGTAGAATTTACTCCGACTTGGCACATTAAGCCGTCGACTCCCGGTAGCTGAGTACTCAGCAGTCCAAGTGGTCTAAATTTTGACAGGGCAAGTGAGAGTGAGCGGATGCCTATGTTACTGTGATATACAACGCCCCACTCATCCGCCTGAATTTAATAAATATGCCGTTAGGAAAATGGTGTTTAAATTATGCAGTTTACACTATTCAGTCTATACTATTCAGTTAATAGGATGTTAGAAGCATGTAAAATTATTCAAAAACTCCCCGTTTTTGTTGCCCTCTCATCCAGTTTCTTCAGTGGAAAAACGTTAACAGAATAGAATGTCATATCCAATCTGGTCTTGAGCCCAACTTAATCCGAACCAACAAGGTAAGTTGGTCTAATCCGGTGCAGGTGTCTTATTGCCTACGAAGTACTCAGTATAGGTACTCGACATGAAACTTAGTACGTAAGTAGGCATAATGTTACATGAAATTCATACATTAAAGTTATGGTAAACTCTCTACACAGGTGCCACCGATTATAAATCTGTGTCATATCTGACAGTGCCTACAATCATAACTGTCTAGGATACTTGAGTCATCAATCAAGGAAATGCGTTGGATCGACAAAGCCAAGTTCTCACGTCTCGATGTTAAGTATAAATACTCGACTACTCTCTTTCTAAGATAACCATCAGTCAATAAGATTCGACTAGGATCTCAATGACGATAAACATCCACACACTTCGTTGAAGTATATCATACATTGTATAGCAGGTGAGGCGTATTTTCCATTTGATACTGGGTTCTGCAAATGGGTTAGATTTAACGGTGGGTTGACACACAAAGAACTTGTCCAAAACAATGAAATCGATGAAAAGTGGTCATATTTCATATATCCGCCTTCGTTTCTCATACTTTTAGTCGACCAGGCACGACTAATCATGTGGAGACAAGGTTTGTTAAAATATGGCTAACCATCGACATCTATGCAGCTACTCAAGTAGACAAATTTGTTCACCTGTTCTAACATGTCACCATCGAGTCGTAGGTACTTTACACATTGAACAACCATCACGATTAGATCCGATCAGTCTAACGATTATACAGACTTTACTGCATTTTTGGCTACTGGTTCGGGTGAATCGTCAACAAGCACTGTCTGTTCTAACGGGACAATTCCCCCAAAAAGCTGCGATAGTAGTATCCCCTTTTCAAATTGTTCACTTAAGTAGGCTTGGAACCGTATTAGATAGGAGAATCAATGAGTAATGAGGAGGTAAACGCGATAGACATTCGGATAATTAGATGCGGAAAGAAAATTGTGTATATCAGTAGGCAATGTACGTGAGAGATGTTTGGATGAGAGCAAAGCGGACGTACTTTCCCGTCTTCTGAAATCAAAGCAATCGGAGCGCCTTCGTGGGTGGTGATGACAAAATATATATGCTTCCGTTCTTGTCTAGCATTCAGTCGGTTGGACGAGGCTGGGCCGGTGGTGTAGCTCTTACCAAACGACGGAGTAGCTGACGAAGGTTGTCTACTCCGTGCCCAATCACTGTTCGCGCTCGTGGCCATATCGAACTCTTCCATAGCGACCAAATGACCGAGAACAGGATCATAATGAAACCTGAAAGTTACGAGACGTCCGTGATTGAACACGTGGGTGATGCGGTTTGGATGCACTGGATCCGCGTAGAAATATTGCATCAAATCTCGAACGATCAACATATCACGTATGACAACTAGACGATCCTGCGTGTCATATACGTATTGTATACGAAATGCCCGTCGCGACCCGATATCGTCTTCCATCGGCCGGCGATCAAATGAAGAAGTCAGTGGTTCAGCTGTGTCCGGCTGAACCTCAATGTTGACATTTCGCTCCGTCCAGATTAACAATCCTTTACTATTGTAAGCAAAGCGATCAATAATGTGGTCGTTGTGCAGGCGACGTTCAACCAAGAATCCATCTTCATCAAACTCGTACTGCCAATTGCCGCGGCGCTTCAGCAATCCTCGGGTGTCGTAGACAAATTGTAACTCTTCGGAGCGACTGGTGGAACCGGCTTCAAGGTATCCGGCTGGTGGGAGTTGTGGATCGGAGATGGAGATTCTCAAGTGTGCGATACGACCTTCGGAATTGTGTGTCAATGAAGTGTGTGCACGCAAACTTGAGCCAGCCTCTTCGCGAATGAGGGTGCGCAATTTGCCACTTGGACCATGAACAAAGGTAACCCAACGGGGTACTTGTCCACGTTGTTCTTCACGTTGCTGAATTACTTCCAGTGAATTTGGTCGATAGAGCAAGGAGAGATTGTACAATGGATCGCGTCGTGAAGAAAGCTGATGCATCGGAAAGGGAATGAAAGGGAGTGCCAACTAATGAAGAAGCTTCAAGAAGAGCGCAATCACAAAAAGGCATACACAGCTGCTTAACGATTGCGTATGGTCCCATTTTGATCAGAAGAGGAGTATTGCTAACAAATTTGCTTGTTATTACTAGGCCATTATGCACACCGCGATTTAACGGAGGTGGGAAACATAATCAAAATAGATCAGAACAACAAAACACATCGGTTTCGCTAGACGATTGCAACAGAAAAGTGTTTTTTGACTGTTCTTTTGGATAAGTGATCTCCACTACCGAAATGGTCATCAGTCAGAGAGACTCGATTACGATCTAAAAGATGGTAGACATCCGCATACTTCGTTGAAGTATATCACCAGCATTGTGATTATTTAAGCAGACTGGAGGAGTATGAATGGTACTATGCATCCAATTCACAGCGTAGACTCTCAGGCGAATTATACGCATTTACAGAATAAATGAATCACAAGTTATGCAAAATGTAGACAATAGTGCGGACGGTAAATTCCTTAATAATAAGTGGTTTAGCAGGTACATCTGGTAAGGTAGAAGGGATTCAATAGTGAAAAACCCAGGCATCTGCTGGATTCAAACCAGTGGCAGACACTGTACAACTTGAGCTACGAAGCTAGGTTGGGAGTCCGGAACCCTTACACTTGAACTCAGTTACCCACCCATCCCATTGTTTCATATGGAATCCACCAAATGATCCAAGGGACCGACGGTCTCGGTAATATTCTTTGAACAGTTCAGGTTGGTATCTATCAACGCTACTACTAAGCATTACGTTTGTATTAAAGGTAAGTCATGTGGTCATGAACAGCAAATTCTGACAACTTGAACATCGAAGACAAGCAATGAACTCGCAAGCACTGAAGCAAGACAATCGATAATGGATCATTTACCTCTTGCAATACAGGCGACTCAACGCTACAACAGTACCTAAAGGAACCACACTCCATCAAACTCAATTTGAAACTTTTCTAGTAATTCGGTTTAGGTGTAATAACAGGAGCATATGTTGATTGTGCTCGGGGTAGCGCATGTTTGTAGCGATCGAAGATCGTGTGGATTTTTTGTGAAACCCAGTTACATTTTTGCTTATTTGTATGCATGTACGTAAACCAAACGTTACCCCTTAGCGAGAACAGTTTAATGGTAGTAGTCCAGGTTGTGCGTACCCTAGTGGAAACCGTATTGCTAGTTCGTATAGTTGGTACCACTTGGCAGAAGTTTTGCACCTGCCACAACTCACACTGAGTAAACCACGTGGCTCGGAATACAGCCATTAGAGTAGCGGGTCAGCGTGAACCGATCGTATGATGCCGCTACGAATGTGCTGGCTGCTCAACATTGATAACCTATCGACGTATCCATAGCGACATGTCGACGAAGAGTAGAATTGTGCTGGGCGCGAACAAGTCAACTTGACTATATACCTTTCATTCGTAGCAACCAACCGCTTCTGTCTTGTGGAAAACCACAACGGAAATTCGAGCCATAGTGGATTGTTTTGTTGGCGTATTATAGTCTGAAAGTTCAATTGACTTTTTCCGGCCAAAACGTGGAGTTGTTTATTCTCCCTTTCCTATTTAAAATTCAATATTACTTACTCCCATATACTGAAACTCTCGTTGTCCCATATTCTCAACTCTTGTCTTCCTACCCTTGAGTTTAGCATTAGGGGGTGTTAGCTCTTTGGTCCCGAGGGATAACAGTTTCAGTTTTACACCAGACAATCATCCGGTTGATCAGAAGGAACCGGCAAAACTACAGTGGTCTTTATTCATCCTCTTTCCGAGCCCGTTCTTTCGGAGGGGGATAAGAATGAATGCAAGATGTGTGAATAGAACCACAAGTGGTGCAGCACAATTGACTTGTGGTAAGGTAGGCACGTAGGCATCCTTAGATTTCAGTCACCGCGATAGGCTCATCCGAAAACGGATGCCTTCAACCATGCACGAATGCTAGTTATAGGAGACCCGTCACAAATTTAGTGTCAAAATCTTTACGAGTGGAAAACAGTGCACACAGAAGGTGTTTGTACGTTATTTTTCACTCTAATTGTTTCAATATTCAAGGTCGTTAGGCTAACAACTCCTCAGCGGGTGCCTAAGGAGTAGAAAAACTGAAAACAATTCCGATTAGTACCGTTTCGTTTGCTGTCGGTCATATGTTAGATCACCGCAATTTAATCTCCGCTCTAGGTACTGCAGTTAGTCTTAGATTGGGCTGAAATCGAGCGCTTCCACCAGCTTTACGCATCCACAAAGGGATATAATTTATGATCCGTTGCTTCACAACACTAAGAGACAGCAAATAAGGAAAGGAGAGAAACGGCAATAGGCAATCGTCCATTCCTAATAGCACATTAATCGCGAGACGTATTTTCTAGTTTTGTACATCTTACGACCACATACTATTTCTTGAGGTATTCCTTACCTTTTATGAAAAATGGGGCTGGAGACAGATGTGGATAAACTTCGCGACAGTGGTGGAGGGACGGTAAGGGAGGCGCTACCATATATTTTTGTCATAGTAAGGATGATGCCGGTTTAATCGTTGTTTGCCATATAATTTTCGGTTACTAATAAGTAGTAGGGGATTTTCACTTTATAATTTAACCATTTGTTCGTAGCTGTCAGCCGTTGATCGTTCAATAGGTTTCTTTCAAAAAGAGGCATTAGACTCGAGCTTCGCCATTGTCAGAACATGTCAAGTAGGACATATCTTTGTTACAACCTGGATCTCGACTCCGCTTACGCGCACACGAGGCGACCGAAGTAACATATATGAACGTTAAGCCATAATCACTCCGACAACATTGTGAATGCGACCGTATCAGTGTGATCACATTTGACTTTAAGCTTGACTATTACAATGAACAGAAATTTAAAGCAATAATTCACATATGTGTTGCATTCCAACGGTACAACATTGAAACATTGTAACAAACTGCGATTGTACAAAAAAGGTTGTCACAGTGATGTTTTAATTGTTCATCATACATATCTAGGGTCATGCGTACCCTCACATAAGGCCAAGTTTGTCGCCAAAATTTGATCATGTCTTTCGCACATTTCAGTAGTCGCTTTCTTAAGCTGAAAGCGTTCGTAAATAGAGTTAGCCCCATCTAACATTTAAAATGAGATATTCACATACACATGAGATTTGAGAAATCATGGTGATAATCATAGTTGAGCAATGAACTAGCTTAGTTGGCCAGTGAAGCAATGAAATCCGGACTATCAAAACGTTAGGTTGTCGAAAAATTAGACGGGAATCTGAGAATGTTGATCGAGCGTCATCATAGGTTTGGTGATGACAGGCGTTCCTCCGAAAGTGGCCGCTCATTAATAGTACACGTTCAATACTCAACAGTGGAGTTGTTGGGTTCCAGCGCGAACTGCTCGAGAAACCTTGTTCGAGCAATCGAGCTCCTGGTTTGTTGGGTGGATCCCATAAAACAGAGAGGGCTGAATGAGGGACCAAGACGATATGTGTAGTTTCTGAGTTCCCAGCGTGTCTTCGTAGCTTAGCCGGTGGTACGATCGTCGCGTTTAGGCACGCTGTTTACCTGCTGGGTTGAGGCTGACCAAGGCCCTGATTTTTCGTAACTGAGCCTGTTGTCGAAAAATATCATCGTTGACAGCAAGACCTTTCGTCTACAGCGGTAGCGACTGAATGACAAGGGTCTAGGGTCTACGTGTCCTAGGTTTGTAACTTTGCTTAATGTTGTCCACTGAAGTAAGCGATAGGCATAAACCCATTTCCGGTGTATCATCTACAGGCCAAATACAACTAATTTCATATTTATTATGTCGTATTTGGTCGCGATTCGAATTTTAATGAAACCTCCGGACATATTTGAGCAGTCGATATGGATAAATAGGTCAATTGAATTCATGATAACACATCAAAACTTTGTTCATAGCCGCTTGTTGAAGTGTTATGCAACATGACGACGATGCAGCCGCAACTCGGACGGGTGTCATCAACATTTTTAAAAGACTGTTTAAATAAGAATTCTCTGAACGACGAGTTCAATAGACCGAAATCTCGGTAGTCACACGTGAAGTGGCTATGTGGATGTAAAACCAGCCAACTCGCACTGCTACCTGATTGAACAAGCTCTGATAAAGATCATAAACGAAAACCGACCTAATTGGCTAGCCACGTGATTGAAGAAATACCATGAAGTGTGGATTGGTTGGGTGGTCACGTCAAATGATAGAAACACAACGTACGTATGAACACGTATAGATATGGACATCGTTATGAAGAACGTAATATTTGATTTTGTTTTGAGATTCATTTGGATTAGCTGTATGAAACGTGGACAGGAAGAAAAAAGTAACCACAAGGGCATGAGCCAATCATAGTGGTAAGTTGAAATAACTGGGGTGATGGGACTTTTCATCGCCCTGTGTGTCCTCGAAGGTGCATGTCTATTGCGATCTAGATCTGTTCTTTTCGAGGGTTTATTAGGCTGGACCGAGCGTTACAAGCTGAGGCTAGACCCACATGAGAAATCTAAACGAACTGATGAGTCTCAACTACACCGCCGGCACACTGACTCACATCACTGAGCAACTGGACACAACAACAGCACATAACAACATTTGTACCACAATTCCGATGGGTCTGTCAGCACACACCACTGAGAAAACCTACCGAGTACAAAACCACTTGACGAATTCGACCCAACTCGTCGGTTTGTCGATACAACTGCAAACCTTTCGGTGCATAGGTGATGTATACCGCGGACGGTCGATGGACCACGTCTAGTTCGCATATGCTGAGCAGATGACCAGTGACCGGATCGTATTTGAGCACGGTTTCCTCATCCAGTACCAGTCCAGTCGGGGTGTTGGACAAAGATGGATCGTTCGAGTCACTGGATTGTGTGAATAACTGTGTGCGAATACCCATTAGCTAGATAAGGCAACCAAGAAAAGAGGAGGGAGAGAAAGAAAATTGAATGTGTGAAAATAGAGGCAACGTGTGTAGCCGACAATATGGACACCATAAGCATCACCACGAAATCTTGGAACTCAATGCCAGGTCTAGCTTGGCCATAGTAATAAATCGATTTCTCTTCTATTTTGATTGCATGCTTTTGAATAATAGTTAAGTTGGTTGAATACCACTCGCATGTGATACAAGTTTTATTAAGCGACTGAGTTACTCAGCTAGCCCGCCCACAAAGAAGATCGAGCCTCGTTCACGTCAGTTCGATATTTCCATTAAAGGAGAGTCGCCAGGTTGACCGAAACAGTCCGCTTATACGACGTTCAAACCTGTAAGTTCAATCTCAGCTGGTCATCTAGATTTCACGGGGCTACTTGGGTATGAATGATTGTATTAGTTAGAGGTGAGATAATCCCCAGAAAGAGAAGAGGAGTAATTTCAACTTTTCCATAGATGAAAAGGCCAGAGAAATATCAGAGATTTGGAGCCACGACATGGATTAGTCTCTTACGGTTGTAGATTGAGCCAACTACGATGCGGATCAACATAGCAGAGATTGAGTAGTTCAGGAGAAAACCAACCAGTCTTGATACCATCTGACTACCTTTGTATGTGGTTTAGAAAATACACTTTCCGAATCGCCGACCGACTGTTCAATTTGCTGATGAAATGACGTGAACGAGGGTGTCCACATACATCGAAGGCAACTGCACACTGCTGGGCGGTGTCAACGTTGCATGCATTATGGTAACAACTACGCTTATTATTCGATTTTGACTAGCCGACTGGTTGGTACAGTGCTCAGTGCTTGTAGTCAGCTTGGTTGCTGCCATTGACCTGGGAACAAAAAAGTCAGCGCAGAGTCGATTCACACCAAGCTGAGAGGGAATGCTCAGCGCATCAGATCAAGAAGTTGTGATGGTTCAAAGTTCGAGCTATAAGAAGAAAAGTTTTTGTATCATGCCAAAAATAATAGTGGTCATCATAATTATTTCGTAGTCTTAAAATGTTAAGACGTACTAATTAAAAGTTACCCAATCCTCCAAGTGAACGTACGTATGTATGATGTGCAGCCAACTGAACTAAATTTTAGCACAGTCGCTGTCACCTTCATACAAGTGAGAATTAGCAAGGAAGGAATGACAGTTATTATGCTATCAAAACAAAATTTCGACACATGACTCTCCCTAACGGCCGCTCACAATAAAAAACTGACTGCATCAAGTCTTTTTGTTTCAATTAAATCATTTCGGTGTTCATTAGAGCAAGGAGTCTGTGGCTTAGATTAAGCTGTGGCCGCGTGTAGACACCCCAGAGTGAGACTTACGTTCAAATTTCCGTTGTACGTGTAAGTATATCGAGAATGCAATAGGCCACCGAGGGTCGGGTGTGCGTTTCTCGCCCCGGGGATATGCTGATCTATATGCACCGTCGTCAGCAAAGTGCCCAAGTACGAACGCCTCACGGTCATTCGATGACCTGAGGTAATATCAGTTAGTTGTGAATAAGGTGCAGACAGAGGATGATTGAACTGCGGTGCGTGCTGCAAACCGTCCATGTTCCATTGCACGGTTGTTCGGTCGAAGACAAATTGACTTTGTTGCGGGAAATGGGAAAAGCGACGGAAACCACTAGGCCAAATGAAGCGAAGCAGATCGGATTGAAGCGGAACAGGGTTCGCCGAATCAACTAAATCAACGCCCCATTCATAGATCCACGGCCCTGGAGAACCTGGCCACGGAGTGTAAAGAAGTCGATGTACTCCGAGTCCCCGGATTAGGGCAAAATCACGATTTAAGCCGGATGGAGTGAGCACACGCGATAATCCAACTGGATTAACTAAGGGCAAGCCGCTGGGATTTTCGTCAGGGTTATTGGATTGCAGATCCATGGACAGGGCAGAGTAATTCAATCGGAAAAGACCCAGATCTCCTATAGAAATCCCGGTCGGCTGTGAAGAAATGGGGACAAAAACATGTATGGTGAACATGCCATTTTGATGCAGAGACACGAGCATGAGACAGCTGGATACACAACCGAATGCAATATGGCTTAGACCGTCACCAGAATTCAAGGCCGTACTGAGAATGCTATAAATAATCACAGCTGACAATCTGGGTAGCCTATTCCCCACCACGACTGAATAACGACCAGTCTCACAACCAAACGGAATTTTACAGCACGATCGATGGTCAGTTGAAACGGATTCATAGTAGGCAAATGGAGTTGTGTAAACCACGTAATCAACTAGATTGAGAGAAGAGCAGGGCCGGTCGCATCTCATAAATAAATTGGAAGGTACGTATCCCAGCCCACTAACTGGGAACGAGTTACTGAAAAATAAGGATACTTGAAAAGGCACATGTTCACAATTTTTCTTCGTCCGGAAATTCTGCGCAAAATGACAGTTATTGATAATGCCAACCGGACAGCTGACAGTGGGGTTGTATGCGTATGCAATACGGACTCGGGCTGGCATTTTCCCTTGGTCATGGGTAAGAAGTAAGTACCTGAAACACATCCGCATTCGGTGAACTGCGGGAATCGGTGTCTAGCACGAACAGCCTTAAACTACCGGGATCTAACGAAATATATAAGTTGTTTACCTGATTCAATCGAAGAACCATCCAGTTAAAATGATTGTGAATTTAATTGATTCAGTTAACCTGCTGACTCGAACCACAACAAACGGCCTGGTTCAATATGGTTTGTTAAGCAAACTACCATTCCCCACATGGTAAGTCAGATGAATCGTGCCCACTTTTGCTCCTCAAGCGAATTGTTAATAACCCCGAACCTAGCTAGGTTCCAAATGATCCGATTTAAGTAGGCACGATGTGTTGGGAATAGGTAGCAGCAGTACACCGGGAATCGAAGTTTCGATTACTCACACTAAAGGTATCAACCACATGAGACAAACGACGAACAGCCCTACACACGATTCACACAATCTTAAGTGTGTGTAGGGAGAACGTTAACATGAAAGTCCAACACTATTCGGTGGCCTCATGTTCGAGAGATGCTGAATCCTGAACGTTATTTAAATCGAGTGGGACGCAGTGAATTATGAGTGAAGTATACCTTACAAAGGGTAGTTGACAAGTGGTTATGGATTATCAAACATGGTAGATGGTCTAGGAATGTACAAACAGGCGCACACGGTTGGTTAGCTAGTCACCGTGACCTGGATCGAGGGGACGTTCCGCACAAACGTCACCGTAAGTGGCATACACTGCACTACTCGCGGTTCCACTCATGACCCCGTGCCCACTGTAAACCCGAATGAAGATCTATGGAGATCTATGTAGTCCAGTCGGCCAATGCTATCATGCGTGCAAACAGATGCATGCTCAGAGGAAAGTGTGAGCAAACAAAAGAGTAAAAGCTGAGAAAGAACGCAAAACGATAACTTCAGTTGGAGAACCTACCTGGTATAGGATTCGGGGATCCGTGTATTGGAACCCGATGGATTCTGTGGGATCGCCCAATTCTGCTGTTTTCAGTCGGTTCATTGAATCGTACGTGAAACGAAAACTCGCAGTGCCCCAATGTGCAGTGCTTACCTGCCCCGCACTGAACAGGGAGAGGGTGGGGTGGAGCGAGAAGCATTTCGGACGGGGACCAATTAGTTGAAATATAGTTGCGGGCGATAACTCATAGTAGTCATAGAAGATAGATGAAGAAAAACACGTAAAAATAGAGTTGGATGTCAAGTCACGCTTCGTATGCAGATCACGTGAATAGCCTGGATAATACCGAATGAACTATATAAAGGTTTAAAACTGCACACGACCGTCTAGTCAGTTGGATTGTAAACACAATGGATTGATCCAATTTCTTTGATATATGATGACCGATCGTAGATCCCTCAAACTGACTAGCACTAATGACTAGACGGATCAACCTATCCAGTGCATCAAAATTATCCATTTTCCTCTCATTCCAAAAATCAGTTTGATCTGTAGTACACTTGTGTGACCGATTGAGGCGACTTCTTCATCTTGTTTCTTCATGTTCCCGACTAAGTACAGATGGAAATTTAGGTGCGGTATTGACGCATGTGTTGTTGTATTCGAACCAGAACCTATTACTCTCAGTTATTTAGTTATTCAAACTTTACTCCCCTTTGGATACCTGTGACGCGACTCACCTTGTCTAAAAGTGTTTGCGGATAAGAAATGAAACATTATTGAGAAACATGTTTTCCGAATGCTTGCGAGTTGTTGGGAAATTAGGGCCCATCCAAATTGTTGACACGGCCATGGAAGTAATAAGCACGTATTGGGGTCATTGAGGTTAGTGCCAAAAAACGATTGGAACTACTTTTTCGGTTCGTTGAGCCGGAAATCTAATAGTCCGATCTGAATTGGCGAAGCACTTTGCTTCACAGAATGCTATTTTTATGTCACTGACCCGAATTCAGAGTCCTCGTAGAGGCATTCTGACTTTCATTGTTTGAGTAAACCGATTGGTATTCTTCAAAAAAGATGTCCAGAGGAGAAACATACTTGTCGAAGAAATGCCCCTACAAGCTACGAACTTCTCTGCATTAGAGATAACCATGAGAGAACCAAGCGAACAGTGTATTGGTTCCAAAAGATTGGTGGTGGGCTTGTGCGATAACATTTTTGCAGGTCTGAGTTGGTGGAAGCTGAGCCAAGCCGAAGTCTATCAGATGATCGCAGCGGAGTACGAACGATATTGTTTAAGCATAACTTCTTGCAAACGTACGTAAGGAGTACACAACTGCATCGTCTTGATTAGTGCGTACACTATGAGCCAAAGATCGCCGGGCGAGAGGACCGAGAGATTTCAAATACGCTTAATCTATTATCTGGAGCTGCATAAAGCAATAACTAGTTGGCTGATATTCCCTACACTCATAAACCTTTTCCATTTATTGCAGTTACATGTTTGGTCCTGAGCTCAGATAAAAGAAAAGCTCAGTTGGTCAAGATCTCTTGAGTTTGAACCGTCGTTATGGGAATCATAACTGTAGCAGTATCCTGGGTTGCATGTGATCCCATCGTGGTACGGCAGGAAATGCTGGATGATATAATGCCCATCAGTTTCTCTGTATAGCTTCTGACCTGAACAGTATGCAAATAATTTCACTGCTTATGTCGACAAGTGATGCTTTATCATTGTATGGCTGTGTAGTCAGTGCAGCGGCTTGAAAAACACACTTCCTGCTAGAGGATATACACTACGTTAAATAACGAGGATAACCTAGTTGATATCACAGTACCAATCATGAGCGCACATTCAGTTTATTTTTCTAACCGAGCATCATCATCATCATCATCATCATCATCATCACAGACAGCAATACATCAGTGGTTCACACTAATGCTTAACTGCCACACAACCATGATGAAACAGCAAACGCTATATAGGAAGAGAGAGAAGGAAAAAGAAGGGGACGGGAAGGGACCTAACTACTGAGAATGACTACGTCCATATTCAAACATTCAACATCAAGGTGCCTACACCTTGCAAACAAACAACCGAGCAATTCTGGCATACTCGCTGTATCGCACTTACATCAAGCAGACTTCATGTGATTGGAATCCTCGTCCCTTGAATAGGAAATGTCTTTGGAAGATGTTTCTTGTTGGAGGGGATTACTCTGTTGCGAACACTTTTGATATGACCATGAATGCATCTTTATTTTACCGTTTCATACATAGAAAAGTTGTCTTAATCATCAGGCCACACTTACGTCGATCAGGTTGCAATAAATCAAAATGCTCTCTTTCCGAAAAAGCACACATCTACTGAAGAGACAATTCTGTAATTTCCGGAAAGTGGTTCGTGTTGCGGGCATACCGTATTACGTCCATTATCCGCTCCAAAACATGTTGGGAGATTGCAAATTGCACACACAAACAAACACAAACACATCAATTATGTGAATCATCTCTATCCCAAGTGATGTTCACAGAACCGGTAGCCCTGTAGTCAACGTCCCGAATTATCGTTTTTTGGTGTCGACCTAGTAATAACGAAGTCCGCTGATGACTGCGAGGACAAGGGACACCAAAAAATGTTCACCTACAAACGGATAACCTGTGATGTTTGCCACCATTCACAACTAAAGTCCGATTAAGGCTTTTGTGTGTGTAGTCCCTAAACCGCAGGTCTTTCTGAACCTTCCTTTCGAAAGTGACCACATCAAAACTGATGAAAGTCAATTACTGTAGCCTGCAACGACTCAGTGGATTGTACGTGTTGCCTCAATCCGGATGGTTGCTCTGTCTGTTCGTAATCATGGTTACCACGGAGGGTAGCACGCACTGACAGCACAAACGGTCGGTTGAGAAACCCAAATGACTAGAAAAGCAGTAAGCATTCCGGCAGCGAAAACAGAACACATACAACGGTATCTGTGATTCAATCATCTAGCCTTATCAAAGCCAATCTCAATACATCTCAGAAAAAGATACCAAGTTCACATTGGAAATTTTTCTCACGAGCATCGGGTTAGCAGACAGTCAATACCTACCACTTGCAAGGTCGCAGCACAAACTAGTGGGAACCATCCTAACGTTGTGTTATTCTCAATCTGTTTATCAAGAAGACCACCCAGTTTACATAAAGATACCGAGAACAGCAACGTCTTAACAGCTGGCTCCATTAGGAAGGATGAGACATGACAGTTTCACCCAAGGATTTGTTTAACAATACCACAATAAACTGACCTGGTATATGTTACGCTCAGAGGTGCAGGGGCAGCAAAACCTGGATCAGTGTTTGCACCAGTTCGTAATTCCTCTCTGTTTGTATCCATGCGTGGATCATACCATCGGCCGATTTCCGAGGTACCGAAATGAGTCGAACCGAGAGAAGTAGACGCGTTGAAAATCATTGGCTGGGAATTCGCGTTGTAAACGATTTGCAGTAATACACGCCCAGTCGACGCACGTTGGTATGTCTCCAGCTGTCGAGCCCAGTCGAACTTCACGTGAAGAAGATCGTGGCCGTTAAGCTACAATTTTGTAGATAAGGCGTATATTTGGATGAGAACACAAACGTTCCCAGAAGCACGGCTGAAACAGCTAAACGCAGATTCAAACGAATCTAAACGACGGACAACGGACCCAACTCCGGACACGTGTGTACCTTCCCACGCGTCCGAGCGACCAGTACAAGATAGGTGTGTTTAAACAAAACTGCCGTCGGATGTCAACTGGTGCACATGTGCTGGACAAATTTGGAAAGGGTCGATCAAACACCTAATCACAGTATCGCTCTGGTCGAGTTGTTGCCTTTCACACGGTGACGTAAAGAGGCATGAAACATTCAAACTCATTCGAATGCAACACACACACACACAATGAAGTTGGAATGTACCGCACGCAGTGAACGCGGACAAACATCAACCAGCAACTGGAATCACTGGGTCCACGAAAGCCTTGTAGTTGACTTTAGGCCAACTATTCCGCTGACGTTTATACATATTTATAACGGAGTATCACTGTGTGCACGGTAGTGGGAACTCGAGGCACTTTGGTGAAGTTTAGTTCATTTCGCATGTACAACTGGGGCTACCGAAACATGTACATGGTCAAGTTCAACTTTCTTGTCTCAAAAAGAAGGATCTTACACAATAATGAGAAATTCGCCGCAGATGCCTAACATGAATTTGAGGACCACGGACCACAATTTGGAAAGTGTATTTATTCGTCCAAAGCATGGAAAACGAGAACATATACAAAAGTGGCTCGTACCCAAGCATGTAATTGTGACAGTTAAAGTCCACAAGTTGCGATCTGCCTGGATCAGGCGAAAAATGATTTGGATCGATACAAACAAGAGAAAAAGAAAAGACAATGTGATAGGCAAAGCAGAAAAGTGTGTCGATTACTCAACTGTATATAACAAAGACAGGCGGATACGACGAGAGAGTAAACAGTTCTGTTGAACTTCTGTCTACATGATACAGGCGGCATTAACACACACGACGGGCATACAAGCACGTGCTTATGCAAGGCAGGCTCGTGTTGGTGCCATCAAGATCAGGCAGCACGTGCCTCGAAACGATTGGGGCACACCAAACCATACAAACGTGGTACCGTACACCGTGAGAATCATATGAAACGAACGCTAGATTGACAGGAGAATTGCTGAGAATAGTTAAAGAGAAGAAAACGGGATGATAGGTATCGGAGAGTAGCTGTGGCGAAATATATTCTTGGAATACATAATCGGCTCACGAGGTCAGCGAATCGGCAACTGCAAGCCTTACAAACCATTTATCTCACCCACAAGAAACAGAATCAATCAATCAATCAAAAATCTTATACAAACCAAAATTAGTCAGTGAGTGACCTACAAGAGGGTTTAAGACTTACCAGAAGTCTTTTCTGATACTGCCAATCGATCCCACCAGAATTCGGCTGGAAACCAGGTAACGGAGACTGACGATTGTACCGTGAACGTGTATTAGGATTGGTTCTAACTGCCAAATCACGGACGACTCGAGCTCCGTTGACTGTTAGATTGGACAGTGTATCACGTCGGATGCGCCATGTGGCACCTAACAGCGATTCCACTCCATGTACAGTGTTCAAATCGAAAGTCCATACAACCCTGTAAACAGAAAAAGTTAGAGAGTTTGTACGGTTAGAACGCCTAATATTAAAAAGGTTTTGAACCGAATACTTCCCTTCGTAGGTATCAAAGACTGTACATGAGTAAACAGGTGAACCGGTACAGAAGAACAACCGAGTTTAAGTGATTCAGACAAGGTTTCATGTCAATTGGCGTTTTGGATTGTAACTGGTTGATGCTTGAGAGCTTATTTCACGAAATGCGAAATACATCTACTCAACAGTACGACCGGCGATGCACGACCGTCCGGTGAGCTACTCTGACAAAAGAGTGCCAACCCCCTGAAGCTTGTGTCTGGAATGCACTCGTCTACTGGGACAATTGACTTTTATTGGTAAAGCGATGCGAAAACGGATATGACGAGCTTACTCATCGCTAAAAATTCTGCTCCAATAGCCCGCATTGCCACCGGTTGCTGCCATGGCTTCATCAACCATATTTCGCAGTCACGACACTTTCAACTAGGTGAATGGCAAATGTATTTAGTATCTCGTTCCATGTTTGGACAACAACGACTTCCAAGCTTTTAATGTTAGGCGAAATCCGACTTGAATGATTACCTTTCTCTGCATTAGTACTGACCAGTGCTGTATAACTGTTAATAGTTGTGCTCAGACAAAGTGCACCCGCTCTAAATACAACTTACACACGCTTGAACAAGGCTGAACGGTGGGCATTCAAATAACTATTTCATACGAGAGAAACTTACGAGTTTTGCAAAACGCTTTTTCCATTTCGAACTGGGAGTTGGATGTGACGTGCAAGACGAACCGGGCGACTGACACCCATGCGAGTGCGATACAGCTGATTGAGTTGCACGGTCCATTGATCGTTAGGGTCACCGTAGAACATTTGTAAATTTCTTCTGTCTGAACCCCTTTGACGGTAAATTGGTGCTGAAATGCGAACACGAGGAGTCCGGTTAAAATTAAAGATACCGCGGTGTATACAGGTTAAAGAATGAGCAGTGATACAGTTAACTAATAACGCATTTTCGCCAAGCCCTCATTTCTTACAGAAAATTTAAAATGATAGCGTGTTGTAGTAAGTTAAAACAAAGGAAGGGTTATAAGAGATCAACGTTGACATTGAATGATGATATAAAAATGTTGAATGCAGCTAAGATCGTTCGAAATAACGAAGGTTTGTCGGTCTGTTCAGCCAGTAAGCATATTCACTCACGTGTGAAACTAGTTGCAACAAAACGGGGTTCAATTAAGACACCACGGACGAAAGATGCATTGTTCGTTTCGGCAGACGAGAAATCAAGGTGGTCAGTTTGTTGCAAGGTATGCCCATCAGGAAAGAGAATACTTCTAAGGCGACCGGAATCAGGCGCATAGTCAAAGCGAATGGGCTGTGAGTCTTGTGGCTGGCGTAGTTGTGTTAAGAGGCCAGAACTGGAATAGAGGAACTGCCAGCTGCCACCTGTTTTCGGATCTGTTAGTGTGCTAATTCGTTGAGACGAACTTGACTCGAGAGTGACATTGTAGAGAAGACCTAGGAGAAGGAAATGAATCAGAAAAAACAGGGGACTTAAAAACCAATTTTTAATATTGATATAAGTATTACACCAAATGGGTGACAGCAAAACATTAGGGCAAATGAGGTAACATATAGTGATATCGGGCTACTTAGTAAGTAGAAGTTTTGAAAATCATACCAGGTTACCGTACAAAATAAGAAACTGACGCACAGTGTGATAAAGAGATTCCAAGGAAATGTTATGGACTAGAAATTCGCTAGACTACTGAAAAGTTACATGACCATTTATTATGAAGAACACAGGTTCACTGGAAACGGAGATGACTGGGTGAACGACGAACAGTAGGCATGTCTTTTGGTGGAGAGCAAAAATGAGGTGGAACGAAGGTAACACTTAATCCATGACAAATTGTAACACAGTACACAGAAAAGCTTCACATTACGATTGAGACTCAAATGAACCAAATGATTACAAATTCAAAGAGAAATAAGCGAGGAAATACAACCAGTACATTCGCCAATAATTCTGATGGGCATGACAGATCGAAACTTATGGTGTGCAATATGTTACGATTGTCACTCACCAGTGGGTCAGAAGTTGACTTTGTTTAACGGAACACCCAGCGCTACGTGTCGGAAACGAAGATTCACATTGTTCCCACGGATTTCCGAAAGCCACCCAAATATGGCATGCGCACGGTAGTCCAGCAGATGCAGGCTCATTTGGGTGACCGAATTTTCTGAATGTATCAGTTGGCCATGTGGATTGAATACAAAAGTTTCGTCAGAGCTCGGCGAAACGATGCGATAATTGGGATTGGAGTCGGAGATCCTTGGTAGTTGGTAGTGAACCCGGTAGATCTGTAGGAAACAGTGGATTTAATCAAAATCTATTGGCTGCTAATGTGCTGAAGCCTGGGGATAACATTAAATTTATGGGAATTTATTTTGTTTCCAAATTCAGCTACTATCAAATATATAAGTAGTCAATGTATAATCATGTCCATAGCATTCGGTTATACGTAGGCGCAACAAATAGTGCGGGAATTTATGGGTATAGGTTGAACATCGCCCATTGCTGATCGCAATTTTCACATTCACGCATAGTTTCCAGTCAGTCTCCTTCAAACAAGGAGACATTATACTCAAGTTTCATTCTTATCAGTGAACGGCACAATGACAAACGTGGCTGCCTGATGAAGTGCAGCCGGAGTTCAGCTCCCATTGGCGGCAAGGAGATGCACTATTGGTGAGTCCCCCAGAAGCAACAGTTAAGTCTATTACGTCATTTTAAAGAGAGATAGTTTGAATGTGAAATTGGAGTTCCATATGGAATCCCAGAAAGGTAGAATTAACCAATAATACTCACATTGAACAATCCGCAATACGATAGATGCTTCATTGAACTAAGAAGCACGTGTACTAACTAGAGCAGATTTCACGTTTTAACTACTCCGATTATTGGTCGAAAAGTTGGGAATCTTTGAAATGCACAGTTAGTAACATACTAAGAAAACGGGCATAGAAAACTGGCAGACTATAACACTGGATTCGTTTTAGTAACTTCATCAGTGTAGAAAGGGGACACATATTGAAATATGTTAACATTTCGTTTACTCTCATCAATCGCAATCAGAATAGCTTCTCCAAAGTCCAACAGCCTCGGGTTCTGATGGCGTAACGATCTTTTGAATGATCTGAATGGAGCAACCTGATGACCTGTTATCATAAGGTGTGTGGCAGTCGATGATGTGGGGCTTCAAGCCACAGATTCACTGGTTTGATGTTGTTGTGTCATGAGTTGTATCAACCAGTTCGGGACGTGCTCTGCCACTCGTTGAGATAGCTATCGGTCTGTTCTGCCTATGTAAATGTCACCGCAACTGCAAGCAAACTGACGGACAACTTGAGAGTCAGGATAGTCAGACGAACTGTGTTCGCGATTGTGTAGAACGGGTCCCTTCGTAGTTCGAACCAAGCGTAATTGGGCAGCCACATAGGTACGAGATAAGGCAGATTTCAGTTTCATAGAAATGGACAGCATGATGAGTAAGTGCAGTGAGCCAGTCCAAACAACTATAAAAAGTTTCTATTTTTGCCACACAAAGGAGATCACTTAGCAAACGACATCAGACAGAAAGTGAAATCTACCCTATGTCGTACCTATGTGGCTGCCCAATTACGCTTGGTTCGAACTACGAAGGGACCCGTTCTACACAATCGCGAACACAGTTCGTCTGACTATCCTGACTCTCAAGTTGTCCGTCAGTTTGCTTGCAGTTGCGGTGACATTTACATAGGCAGAACAGACCGATAGCTATCTCAACGAGTGGCAGAGCACGTCCCGAACTGGTTGATACAACTCATGACACAACAACATCAAACCAGTGAATCTGTGGCTTGAAGCCCCACATCATCGACTGCCACACACCTTATGATAACAGGTCATCAGGTTGCTCCATTCAGATCATTCAAAAGATCGTTACGCCATCAGAACCCGAGGCTGTTGGACTTTGGAGAAGCTATTCTGATTGCGATTGATGAGAGTAAACGAAATGTTAACATATCGCGACATGTCTCTTTTCTGTACCGGCGACAGACTATGCACAATTTTAGCACGAATAGGTCATCTCTCTTCTCGGCTGTGGAACACAGATTACGCAGATATACCACAAACCCTCTCTTTAATCAGAAATCGCGTAAAGTCGCGATTCTACAAGTGACATAGATTTGTGTCAGTACCAAGTGCTTTCGTTATCCTCACTGATATCACGCTAGTAGCATTACAAGGTGATAGAAGGGCAATACCTAAGGTGGGAAGGCCATCAACTGTCTCTCAGGCAGCCTGTTCGTGATAAACGAAGATAGAATGAGTGTTGAATTAATCGTTTAACATTACGAACGTTCGAAGTGAAGATTAGTCATAGTATGTAACACACAAAAATGACTGACATTTTGTCTGCAGAATGAATAAGTGAAGCAAGACCGCCCGCATAATAAAATTAGCTCAGCTCATCACCTGATGGAAACTCCACTTCGATCGAAACTTCCAGAAAACACTGTTACTTGATTGAAGAGAACGGACGGAATCGGATATAAGAAAAAGAACGCTCAAAATAACTGCCCACAAGTGTGTACTTAGAATGAACCAACCAACCGTGAGACTGTAAGATATCTGCACCAAATTTAGTACGAATGAAGTTGAACAGTTTGAGCGTCGTGTTTAACATGTTATTGATAAACAGATTAGGAATAAGACAACGTTACGAGCAAGTTGTAATACTCTACGTTTCAACCACCTCGGGTGGCCTTCCTCAGGAGTGTTGTCAGGAAGGCCACCCGAGGTGGTTGAAACGTAGAGTATTACAACTTGCTCGTAAAGTTTCGTTATTCCCAATCTATTTATCAACAACCGTGAGACTCTCCTCAAATGAGGCAACCCTAGAAGGCATGATGGTCAACCGAGTCTGAAAAGACTCGCACCGTTGATTGTGACAACTTTCACAGTTTAAACTATTACACGATTCACATAAGATATGCAACAAACGATACTAAAGTAAGATGCAAAGCATATATACAGACCAGTCTGACGTAAGGTTTATTTAGGTAGCATTCATGGTTTACTGATCCCCTGATCAACGCTCGCCTGGTTCTGTGCTCTGAAATTCTGTACTCGCGAGGTTGCTGGAGCCTCGTAATTTCGTGGTATACGACTTATATTAAGTGTTCAAACGCACTTACTAATACGGGGGAGGGAGGCTATATTAATTTGATGCCATTCAAACACAACGTTACCAAAGATATTCGGCTGCCAGCAATAACCCTACGTAGTTAGTTCACTACACGCCACAGCTTACATGAGTTGTCGAAGAAAACCGATCAAGCACCGACTAAACCGTGCTCATGTGCTTAGACTCCAGCAACCGTATGGCAGAATACGTAGATCGGATGGCTAAGAGTTTACCCGAGCACAGTAAGAGAAACCCTCCTGTATAGCTTGGGGTCAGTTTGAATAAGACTACTAACAACCCAATCGTCGTATATTTCACTGATACAGACCATCGCGTTGACTACAAACAAACTTACTCTGTAATCTGCAAATTTCAGGCAAGCCATTTCAACTTGGCTGGGGAACAAATCCTTTTACACAATCAAAGGTAATGCACATTAAATGAAAAAAAGTGTTTTTTCAAGTAACATGAAGGAAACTAGGATGCTTCTATGGAATAACCTACTGCTACATGAGAAGCAACACAGTTTGCAGGGTAACTGCATTTGTTGGCCAACAATAAAATGAACTCTTTCCGGCTGAAAGCTGTGTATCACTGCCAAAATAAGCAGTAACACATTGAGTTAATTATACGATGAGAATGGTAAGCATTACCAAGGACAAATCGGAGGCGTGCGATAAACAAGATAGCACCGTAATGAATACACTTAGTCCAATAGGCCTGTCGCAGGACAAACTGAGTCCATGAGGGGAAGGAGAATTACGGTCGAGGTCAATGAAGAGGCCGGTTCATTAAATCATCAATATAAGTCAGTTTGATCGATCCACGTCCGAACGCCACGTACTGGAGGAGTCAATTCCATTTATAGGGCATTTGATCTCCATAAGATCGAATTTCTTTGTGGTCAGTGTTAGTACGCGATTTTATGCCCAGACATTATTCAAATTAACCTCACAACTCGTGTTCAGTGCGCAATCAGCGATCGCCGATTTCTTAACAATGAACCGATATCAAAGTTGATTTCTAACTGATCTTTCGTTGATGTTAGTCACTTCCAGTTCGGAATTCTTGGAAGGTTTTTTTGAAGCAAAAACCCACGAACAGCACTCGCATTTTACTTTATACACGCGATAACAGTTCGCTCAACAGAAAAGTGGTACTAAAAGATTCACCAAAACTTAAACGCAGTGTCGTTCTGTCACGACAAACAACACTAATGCTTAGTCTACCAATGGCTACACGAATTGCCGAGGATGTCTATTTTCTGAACGGAATGACAACGGAGCTTCTTCATTCTACTGGCCCCTCTGGTGATAGGTGAAGCTCTGTTTATCATCTTGTAAGATAGCCCATGTTCCTCAGTGTGAATGCTGCTTGCTCCTTTGATATTCTCTGGTGGCGACCGTGCATAGAGTTCAGCCTTCGTACAACATTGACTAATGGCAAGTGAAATCTGTTCCCAATACTCGGTTTCTTCCTTGTTTGGATTCAGCAAGTAGAGGTGGTCGGATTGGGAATCGAACCAGGAGTCCTTACGATGGAAACTGAACCCCATATTTAGTCGTCCTATGAGCGTTGTATAAAATGGGACGAGTACGGCGCACTAGTGTTCCCGATAGAGTACTCGCGCGGGACCGTTTTATGGAATGGGAAATGAAGCAGCTTGTAACATGAGAAAAAATTCAGGCAGGATTATTCGTTGATACTTCTATTCGTTCGGCTTTGAGTGTATTGGTGTCTTCTGAGGCGTTATTCCCTCCAGAAACAAGTCCTTATAGAAAAGCAGCTTATGTAGGCGTAGCGAATGAATACCTCTGATCGCTTGTTTGGTGCTCACGATCACTCTACGTTGGTCGGTGTCTTCAATAGCGGGTTACTCTCCAGACTATTCTTGCATTCTTCAAAGAATTCGCGAACGCTGTCTAGCTTGGCTCCATACTGGGACGACACTCCTGGCCTAGGTGATCGAATGTGTTCAACACAGACACAAAGGGATTCACATTATCGACCGAGTCTCTACCACCTCGTTGAGAAAGGTCAAATGTTGCACCCTGTCGACAGCCGAGGCGACCGCAATCCGACTGCGTTACCTGAATATGTGTTCAGAAACAGTTCGTTCGAACGCCGGTGTTTTCCTAATCTCGAAACAGTGTTAACTCGGTTGGCTGGTACTAGTCTCTATTCCGTCTGGTAGTGATCACAGCTGAGCTAGTCGAGTGTATGCTAACATGGATAATCCTGATCGGTGAGACACCAACCAAAGCATGACGGGCACCGTTAATATTCAGTTTTGTATGCTGACTTAAATTCCATCTCGTTGTCGTGAGCGCGTAACCTGCAGTGGACCAGCCCGACCGAGTTGGATTTCACTCTTTCTCCATAATTATACAAATTTTGTATGATGCTATCAGGCCCACATCGACAGTTGCGTAGCAGACAGGTGTAGATGATGTGCTTCCGGATACTGATCAAGAGAGCAAACAACGAGTGTCAAAATCCTGCTGTGTGAGCCGAGTGGTCTTCGCACCGAAGTGACCTTTATATGAGGGCGGTTCAGTCTATTTTGTTCTGAGCGATCTTCATGAAAGGGTGGTCTGCGCCCAAAGGTAAGCTTATGTGGAGAGACTACTGTAATTATTATTGGTTGCGGAAAATGACCGTTAAAATTAAAAGACTTACACTGTGTACATTTCTTTAACTATCAAAGTTTGCGTTACATCGCTCGCATCGGATGTCACCAAGAGGTAAGCAACGATGAAATTGGGAAGCAAGCATTTGGTATCGAGTGCCAAGTGAGTTCCCTTGTCCAATCTTTAGGCACGTACAGCGCTTAGGCTATGTACTAAGAATGCCAACTAGTCTTCTGTCATATCGAGCACTATTTGCCGATACTGCGGTCGATTGGGGGTACGATGATGATTAAGCGTGAGGAAATGAAGTTATTCGTCAAACGGTTAGTAACCATAGATCGGGTTGGTCTCTCGGATTAGGACTCGGTGGCAGGGACGATAGGTGAGATGGCGACTGATCGAACTCAGTGGCGCGAACTGTAGCTGTTAGTTGACTGAGTTAACTATGAAGTAAATGCGCTTAATGATACGGGACAGTGAAAGTCGCAGGGGAGCTGTTTCGTTGATGACGCCTTACTTGTGATAACAGTTCAGTCATTTGTTTATAAGGTGTAGGCGCCTTATTATTTGGTGTTTGAGTCGAGACACACACGTTATCAGTAGATAGGTCTCTTCCCTCTCTCACATTTTGTTCTACCCACAGTTAACTCCTTTCTTTCTGGTTTCATGACAGTTAATCATCACTGTGAATCAGTGGTATACTGCTGTCCTTGGTGAGTGGTCATGATACATTCCATTAGTTGGAAAGACAAACAACCTCGTTTACATTGGTAATGATCATGAGGGCTTGACTTGGAATTGGTAATGGCAGACTGTGCCCATTCAATTTATAAGGCGCTAACGAGTGATAAAGTATCTCAAGGTATTTGACTGAGCGTTAGGACTTGATAATTCGATTGTGTCTGACGTCACGTCAATCGTATGGTAGGCAGTACTGTTGCTTCATGAGATTATGAATCGGAGTGTGAATCTAGTTCATGATAAGGAATTGCTGGAGGATTAGAGGTAGCGGAGTTCAAGTGTAGTGTTTCCTCCTGAAAAGGATTAGATGAAAAGTCTATTCGAATCCGAAAACAGAGATTCCGTGTGGGTGGCACTGAGTTTATATCAGTCGGTTGCCTTCCATTTACTAATGATTTACATCAGTCACTTTGTCGCAAGCCGTACTCATAGTCGTTGAGGGGTTTGTTACACAAGGGTTGTTGACTCGAACTTTGTACAGGTTACACTGTCTCTCTACCTGAGGAATATGATTGATGATAAAACTTTCCATGTTACGTATGGGAGAGAAAATGAGCACCGAGAGACGTGAACGCCGCTGGAAGTTTGCTCTATTCCAAGAGAGATGAAAAAACTGATTGAAGTAAGGTGAATTCTCAGAAACACTCTCTTGATTGTTTCACTAAGTGTGAATACGTGTCGTTTACCTTAGTAACACATTTACATACAATTCGATTGATGCGATGTCTCATGATGGTTCGTAAAAACAAGACAACTCTTGTCTTTTTTTCTATAATCCATGTTAGCCCCTTCAAGACTAGCCAGATAAGTACAGTGAACCGGGTATACAAATTGGGTTGCGATGTGGGACAATCGACTCGTTTGTTTAGAGAAAATCGGACACACGTGACTCATCAGTTCTGTATAGAAGTATGCATATCACAAGGTCCTGTCTGATCAAACAAACATGCACAAACATTGCAAAAGAATAAGGTGCCATCAATAAGAAAGGCTGAACGAGAAGAACACAAATTGATCCCAGAAAACCCAACAGATACAAATGATACACAATGATTAAAACAATTATGCTTTCAAGAGCTATCGGGTTGGAACTGCACTGACGAAATCTCAACAGCATTATTCTTAGCACCGTAAATTGCTATAGACCATCCGAAAAGAAACATATCATCGAATGAACCTAACCTATGGTTCGTTCTAACGACAGAACTATCATCACGTGATGATAAAGAAACGTAGATCCGAGTGAAAATTATTCATGTTACATGCCGCTTTGATCAAGAGGAAGAAATCATTCGATATTTTCACCATTTACTAGTTGCCATACAACAGTGGGATTGTAGGTAGGCCGGGATATTGTGTTCCAGGAGCTCAGATTCCGAAATGAAACCTAGCATATTCTCTATGTACTCACATCTACAACAAGTCACGCCTAAAGAACATAACCCATAAGTCGCGACGATTATTTGGTGAATGTTAGCTCTGAGAGGTTCAAGGAACAAAACTACTGCTGAAAAGCTTTGCGTAAGGTTCTCTAATAGGGCACAGTTGAGATGTAAAAGTAACGTGTGAAGACGGCTCACGAACCCTAGTTGACTGTTCCCGGGGTCAATGTGTAAGCAAGCTAAGTGTGATGTCAGAGGATTGCCACACTTTTTTCCCAGGGGGATTAGGCCCACTTCTAGGCATAATTTTGGTGGGTTTATTCTTTACTGTAGGTATCCATTGCAACAATATGTCGTAGTTCGGATTTACCTTGAAGAGAACCGTTGTAAACATCTTTACGGTTTCAACAAACGTCCTAAGCATACTCACGGGAACGGGAGTGACATGATTTCGATTAGAAATGAAGTATGAACAGGATAAAGTTTGGTTAGGTATATTTGTTAGAGTAACGGTCACGTGATACACCATACCGTAGCCTGTCCACGTAACGCATCATACAACAACAATCTATGGAGTTAGTTTTCGGTGACAACACGAGAGCTCAGCCAGACAACGTTGTAGGCAAACGAACAGACACATAACACAACCTATCGCGAAATGTATGTAATTTTTAAGAAGTTACACGCATTACACGTGTCTGTAACGATGACTGCTTGAGATCACATACAACAAGCTTTCTCCGATTCGTCTCATAGGCTCCATACTGTATTCATCATATGCGCAAAGAATCCCTTAAAATTACGCCTGCCCTCATTTCTACTTACAGAGGCTCAGATCTTCTCCATTTCGTACGTTGGTTTTACGATGAAAAGAAACGGTAAACCTAAAAGAACGGTTAGTTGATACTTAAACTTATAACGTTCCACCCCCAAAGTGTAAACTTCTGATTTGTCAACTGTTTACTGTTGAATATTTTACACAATCATTATGTTCACTGGTCGAAAATTCACTCAGCTAGAGTGAGTGAAGCGAGTTAGTATTATTACTCTTTAGTGCTCTGCTCAAGTCTTTGGAACGAAAACCTTCCATTAAATTTAGAAGGGGAATTTGCATTGTACGTACTTAACTTCAGTATGTCGCGAACGATAGTAATCACATTCGCAAGGTGGCTATTTTGTAAGTTCACCATGAAAGTGGATTTCATACGTGTGTAGGACAACTTTTACACAAAGTGCGGGATTCGTTAGACAGAAGGGGAGAAAGAGGAGCACTAAGTTGAAACACTGAATTGTGTTAGGGCTATGTATTTCCTAAGACTATGTAGTAAGACACACACACACAGCTCAATCCAACTGGATTTATGATTGATTGATACTGTCACTGATAGATTACAGTGACGAACAACGATCTTGAAAATTCCGCGCCCATACACAACCTCATTCAGAAGCAGTATGTGGCCGTCTGGAACATTGTTAGATGACAGTCCAACAGCAAAACGCCCCCATCCTAAGTTGCGAAATTTTTTGTAACGTAGTGAACATCTGTCACGCTTCATTGCAGACAAGTATGAAATGAAGTAATCCATCGTGAAATGGTACTATTTAACTGCTCCTGTTTAAACGTTGAGTGCGCATCAATCAAACTGGCATTGGGGAGGAACATACAGTAAGTAAGGAAGTAGACGACCGTATGTGGGTTTAACTAGATTTGGTTGGTGAATTTTTTATCGGTTCGAGATAGAAGTGAAACTCACTAAACCATGACCGGTGTCCGCCACAAACAGTTCGCCATAGATGCTAGCTGTAATCGCGCTTATGTTGGAAAATCGGAAGTCTTGTGCCAATCCCAAATCTACTACACCCGTTTGGTCCACATCTGCAAACGGTTGGCTCGAACTAGAAGTGAGCGGTTCATCAATCGGAATGGATGAAACTGTGGTTTTCCCAGCGACTGGATGGAGGCGACCGTCAGCTCGTCGAATCCAAATTCCATCAGATTCCGCAATATACAGATCACCTTCTGGGGTGATCGCCAGTCCGCGAATTTCAGACAACGGTATTTCGGTGGCTATGGGCGGTGAACCAGAGTCGTTGACTGGTTCGGAAGGACAACCATCGAGGCGACCAGCAACTATCGAGACGAGTTGTGTGGCCAGATGTAATCGGTATACCTGAACAAGAAGAGAGCAAATCAGCGAAAGGATTACTTAGACCGCAAATACCGTGGTGTATTCGTGATCACGACTATGAAGTAGTTAGGGGATAAGCCGAATTTTGCAAATTCATCACTATAGGGGGTGGTACGAAATAACTGTACACTTCGAGCTGATGTTTCAGAAGTAGTTAAATACAATGTGAAATACGGCGAGTTCAAGCTACATAGACGGAAAATGAAGAAAAAGCACCCCCCCACACGCTTTGTAAATAACCGCACTGTGGGACAGTGTCGACCTTTAAAGTGATAAGTTCCTTTAACGAACGAAAAAAAAACGCTCCCAATAAATGCTCAATTTAGTTTGTGGTGGGTACAATGGGATTCGTGTTCACACAAAACCGCACGCACGAAGAGAAGAAAAATGTCGAATTACGTGGAAAATTCCGGTTCAAATTTGGTGACCGGGACGGGAATCTAGAGAAGATTTATGAGTTTTCGTGCCCTTTCATACAAGATCCTCACGTGGCACTATTGAGAAGTAACGAGCAAAGCGGATGAGGATAGGTTGAGGTCACAAATGAGTAAACTAAAAGCATCTGGGAGTGCATTTATCTAACTAGCAAGCAAGTACAATTCCGAATCAGCCAACAAACTAGATGGATGTACATTGAAAAAAAAACATCCGGGGTATTGAGATGAACTGAAATTCTGCATATTTCTCGCAGGTGCTCCAAATACCTGCAGTGATCCACTAACTCCACTGGGTCTGAGCTAGAGGCTAAAGAAATATTTTGTGAATGGATCAATAAATTCAAGCTTCAGCATCCGTCGTTAATACACTAGAATGGGCGGTCGATGTTTATCGCGTAAGCATACCTTATGAATGGCACCAACCGAGAAGCCGGTCGTAGGCCTCCAGAGGATGCTTACAACTGAACACATACTACTTATGCCTCACACATCATAGACTTGTACTACCTTCTAGACTGTTGAGCTGGATTGTGTTGGGAAACATTTCTTGCTTGTGCCCTTAAAAGCTGGCACGATAAACGACGAAGATATGTCCCAAATGAGCTGTCATTTGTTTTGAAGATCGGCTTACCAGACATTCAAGAGCAATAATGGTAACGACCTGGTATCACGTAACAGTTTATTCGTTGTTAGGTAGGTGATCTAGCATTCGTTCAATCGGGTGATCATAATGAACTACACACATGGTATGTATAAGTGGTTAACTGATAATGAAGTGCAAGAGGGGTGGGGTAACATATAGTGGTGATTGGATGAATGCGACTCATCATGCTTGATGAAACCAGTGAAGGAGGTGATCTCTCAAGTTAACACGTCTCGTCAACTAACCAATCGTTCTGAGATTCTTATTGGCTCGACAACATATGACAGAAGTGAGAGGAATCTAGCCAGAAATAGTCGGCCAGGATTAGTGAAACTACGACAACGGGCTGACGATTTTTTAGCAGGTATGTTATGGCTTCCAGAGACAATATGATTGATTCTCCCTCTCTTCAATTATGCAACACTGCTGGGGGTATTAGTTCTGTCCCGTTGTTGTTCGTTGGAATGGACCAAATGCAGTTTGTGACTCAAAACAAATTACACGCCTCAATTTTAAACAGAAAAAGTGTGCAGGCAACAACCTACAACACTGTAAATTTCGTAAAATGTGATGGTGGATTAATCATCCGATGCTAACACGGTGAACACAGTGAGTGTGATACCGATAGACCACACGGGAGAAGAGAATCCTGGTGCAATTTGTTCAAAGGTGCATGCAAACGGAAGCAGAAAAAAGGTTGTCTTGTATTGTTGAAGAACACACACTTGTGAAACATTTGATGGAGTTCATCGGACAAGTCAACCAGACGCAGGCGGTGACATTCGAAAAGCTTAAGTAGTCAACCGTTAAAGAAACTGAGAATGCATTCGTTCGTTCATTTCCGAAGGTCAGGAACCTGATCAGATGTTGCGGTGGGTTGAGCTGTTGCTCACCACATCAATGGCGTGGAATATCCTAGGAAAAGAACATCAGGGATACAAGAGAATAAAGACCACACTGGGCGTAAGAATTAGAAACCTGGTGGACGTAGGCATGTCACTGATTGTGGTATGTTATCAACTCGAGCAGCATTTCTAAGCAGCGAGGTTCCCAACTAGGTAACAGATGTCCATACATTCTACGCAACGGAATATTCAGGATTTTCGTAGTTCGTGGTGAATTTGTTGCATGACTAGCATGCGGTTTTACGAAATTGTTGCCAGTCTCAGTGAATAACGTCCAGTGTGATGAACACTCAGCTGGCATGCAGAGTAAGTGAACTAGCCATCGCAGGTTGCGCAATCTGATTCGTTGGTCAATTGTTTACCGGTTCCCAGAGTTGTGAAATACGCGCTGGTGAATAGAAGCGTCGCTCACATGATTAGCTTGGTTGTCAGAAGCGATCTAAATTGACGTAGACCGTTTTATTCATAGTCACAACAACAATATGGTGCAATCTGAAATTGGGTAGGCGAAACGAACTGAACAAACAGACCGATCAGTGGTTATATAGTACGTGCACCGGAGAACTTACCAGATTCTCATCCGCAATGTAGATCACATCCTCAAGTGCACTATAGACAAGTGAGGTAGGCGACCGAAGAGTCACCTGATCGGCTGGCACCGACTGTTCGCAAAGTAGCGTCAACTGGAATGATTTGCTTGCTTGTCCAATAGCTTGACGAATAGCAGCACGTTTCGGGTCGGTAGTGGACTTAAGGGACATGCGCCAGATGATACCGCCATCGGCAAAAAATAACTCCTGAACAGAAAATTGGCGAAAATGAAAAGTAGGAATGTGAAGATGAATTGAATGCGGGCAGAGTGAAATCACAAAACAACAGCAAACCTATGCCTGTCTACAGCAACCCGTTGATAAGTTGGATCGAGCGGATCGATGACCGGATTTTCGCTTAGCCCATGGATAATCGGATTGATCAATTACATTAAATTGGTTTTCCAGCAGATTGATATCAGGAGATTAGTAAATTGTCACATTCCCTATGCCCAATATTCCAAACATACAAATATGCTGTGTCCACTTAACAGGTAGCCGAGGATCAAGAAAGAAAACAATCACATTCAGTCGCCACTTATGGTACAAACATGTTACGGCTAGTGGAATTCGGGACAATCGCGAATATGTGTCTAGCACTGAGTCCAAAAAGGGCAAGTTTTCAGCCTCCGCGAGGCTGAATGAATCAAAGTAAACAGTGAAAACTAGGCCTATCTTAAGAGTGCAAATGCCTAACATTGCATGGGCACTGCGGGCTGTAAATGTAATTTGCGCCCAGTTCAGTTCACATATGGGCTAGACACTGATAGCTGTGTACTCTAACACAAAAACCCGAACATCAACCGACTCAAACTCACCGTCTGTGTTGCTGCTAGTCCTTGGGGTGATTGCAATGAATGTTTCGCACAATGAACGCCAATCATAGCAGGATAGATGTCTTGTTCCGTGCAATCCACGCTAACTAACGGTTGAGGATGAGTCGAGTCTGCGAACCACCAAATGGTTCGACTTTCGGCATGAGACAGAAACAAGCCAGCTTGGATTCCGTACGAATTAACTGGTAGGTCGAAGATCGACTGACCGAGCAGAAAGTTCGGATGTGGAGCTAGGTAATACTGCGGTGCAGTATGACCAGAAGTTCGGGCAACCAGTTCGTCCAGGTTGGGACGTAGAAAGTTCAATTTGGATGCGTTCCGTGCCAACCAAATGCGCCGATCACTAGACCGAAAAGCGGTTTGGGCTCTGGTGTCCAAGGATTCGGAAGAGGCCGTGTATGTGGCTTGTCTAGTTCTACAAATATAGGTTGACAGATAAGCACAAACCGAATGAGTAATACTGCTTCCGGTATGCTGTGAACACATCACCAGTGAGCACAATTTACTTATCAAGAGTGCAAACCTTAAGCTAAGCGCTGGATGACAACATGCAAACAGGCAACCACCGAGAGTTCAGTGAACAAACAAGTTTAACGGATCCGTACATTGGGCTGCTATTCATAAATTGGTTCAACAAATAAGCTGAACGGGATGTGAATCTTAACACACTGAATCTCTTGGCAATAGAAAACCGGTTGTTCTCGATTGGCAGTTTAGGTGATCCGCAACTGTGTTACAACTGGCGAGACATTTTATGCTCGGCAACTACCGACCTACTGAGCACAGTCATATCTGAACTTGGCATGGTGCTCCAGTAGTGATAATTGGTCTAATCAAGGCATGTTGCTGTGTCTGTATGGCCGGGCACTTTTGTGTGCTCATCATGAATAAGATAACCGGTTGACTGTCATCTCCGTCCACGTTTAGGACGCACAGAGTGTTAGGATACGAAACAACAAAACAAGGGTGGATTTTATCGAAGCATTCAGCTACTCGTGTTTGTCTGAATCCACTCACTTGATGGACTCGTCCAACGGCTGCAACCAACGCAGATAAGCTCCGTCTGCGACCAATAGGTTGCCCACCGTATCCGAGATCAGACTGACCAGTTGCAACACACTTGTTCCATATGAACCTTGGCCGGATTCACATTGTGGACACGTATCGATCGCACGCCGTCGTCCTTCACCTAACTGCCCGAGGATGGGAATCACATGCCAGTCGATGTGCTTGAGGAATAAATGTAACCCGTCGCCACTGGAATGACAAAATGGTAAAGAAGGAATTGATCAGGTTGAAGGTGAGTACCAGAAGTACGGAACAGGCGGGTTATGTCATCTTAGTATGCGGGTAGATCTAACTCGTTTCGATAAAACAAGATCATTGTAGGCACACGGCTGGAAGCCTACGTAGGTATTAAAAGTCCATAGTGAGTATAGAAGTGGAAAGTGATACGTGAACCGAGTTCACATTATCTTCACCGATTGAGAGAACAAACTCAGAGAACTCACGTCCTCTGATGTGATGACTAATCTGACACATCCACACGAGTGCAGTACCGTCCACACAAGGTTAAGGATTAAGCGACGTCGGGTATTTACCAATGGTTTGAATTCAGATAATGAAATGTATACACATATATACTTAAGATCAGAAGAGATATGTAATTGAAGAAACATTTCTTAAGATATCTGTCGAAATGGATTTTGTTGACTATTAAGTGGAGACTATAGAAATCGAACTTACAGATTAGTCATACAATTTTCAGCTATAGAAAATGTCCCATCTAAGCACAGAACATCTTCAAACATAATCACAGTCGTGTATATTAGGGGCATGAACCCTTTCAGATGTGTAGTGCTGGCCTCAATCTTTGTACTTCATTTCTGTGAAGTGCAATAAACGCTGGTTCCAGTGTGTGTATGAAGACGAATACAAACAATGGCTGACTATCAACTTGTTGAGATGTTCGGAGTGGGTGACTAGCAAAAGAGGACGCTCACGTATTGTGCATGTGCACAAATCGACATTGTCTACAAAACTCGGGAAATTGCGTTTAAACTAACAGTATGGTGGTGAAGCATCTTTGAGACCCATTTCTCACATATTTTCGGGGCTAGTCATGTAAATTACAGAAAATATGTGGTCACTATCATTGTGAATGGCCACAATCACTGAGACGTTAGCATATTGATGGAAGAATATAAATGCAACCACAAGAACTCACAATTCGTAATGGGCTTGGAAAAAGCTGTCTGCCGTTTCTACGTAAATGCGTTTGTTAGTCTAACGTAGGTCTGAAGTTATCATAAGAAGAAAACACACTTGGGCAAGACAGCACTTACAGACGACCGGTTTGCTTCAAGTAAACACGAAAAATTTTGGTAACAATCTTGTTCCTACGAACAGGAGGCATCCGGACTAGCTATATAATCGATGAAAAAAGGGCGTCACGAAGACGCAGTGAAACTAAACGGTTCTGCAATTCCCCATGAACGGCGAGTTACGAACCAGCCTATCAACCTAAGCGAATAAAAAGTAGCTTGCATGATATTGATTTGTAAGAGCAATGGAGTTTTTGTTTAGCCACGAAAAGCTAGTCTGTGAAAGTAGCGCAATATTACGTCGACATCGCACAGTTCACGCATACATATGATTAGTCGGCAATGGAATGTTCAAGCCCGGTATGATTGCCGAAGTTTGCTATCTGGATGAGTGGTATACAATAGGGGAATCGTACCTCACATTATTTACACTTGGCTCAATATAGTATACTAAGTTGCAGCAATATCGAAGTACTAGAAGTGACCTTAGTTACATCAGAGTAGTACAATCACGATTAAGATCACCATAGCACTTACCGATACACAATCCCGTGATTTACTGCGTAGAAGTGAACCAAGTCCAAGTTCCAGTTGGCCAGCTCCGAGCTAGATAGCTCGTGTCCAGCAAGCTGCACGATCCGATGTTCCCACACCACCTGAGCGCAACCCTCGTAGACGTAACCTGCGGATACTATTTCACGGAAAGCAGAGAGAACGGAGATAGCCAATGAATGACATTTGAGTACACAGGTGGTTTTGTTGTCGTTCAACAGAATTATTTATGTGAAATACAACACATGCCTCATGATAAAGAGCGTTCAGCGTTCGTAAATCAAGTTCAGTAAAAGTGACTACTCCATGGAATTGAGGACAGAAGGAATCGGGTTTTTCGGTCTGACGAAATAGATAGCTCAGTAAAATCAGCATACCAGTACAAACGAAAAACAGAATGGGGCACTTCCGTAGGTTGATCTGCAGAAACAAATCACTCTGAAGACACCTTCAGAACGCATGACTCCAGTGTTTACTTTCACATGGATACTACGTTCAAGTTTGTCACCCATAGATGAAAAACGTGGTTTATATTGAAACGTACTCAAAAACTCGGCCTATCAGGAGATTCACGAGGCTAGGAATGAAGCATAACCCAGAACGGCTGGCCGCCTAAGATCGATTCTCACGTAATTACAAGCATTTTAGAACAGAATTAAACCGGATCCATCAAATTCTTCATAAACGCGACTACCACCAGGAAACACTCTCCTGTTATACGAAAGCCATTCCGTTAGACTTCAGTTTCGAGCAAGCAGACTGCTGTGTACACAGAAATTTTCCTCACATGCTACCTAACGCTATGATTACGGCTGACAAAACTGAGATTTCAAGACTTATAATTGGCGGACGCGTATACGAGGGATAATCAGTGTTGTAGTTCTCTTTTTGATGTACTCCCACAGATTACCGGATGTTGGTGTCTGTCTGTGTATGTGTTCATCGGTTGCCTCACTATGCCGGTCGAATGTGGGGAAACTTTCGACGCTGTCGTGTTGCATGCTGACAGTTTTTGTCCCGATCAACAGCGTTTCGTTACACTGGAGAACGTCTTCTGTACGTTTACAAACCGTCCGATCGACTTTATTCCTCTGTTAGCACAAAGACGGGACAAGCAGGCATCTGAACTTTCTCTGTTTTGCACAAACCTATCAATCTACTGCATCCCGACGATGAAATCATCTGGAGGATTAGTGCATGTGGGCGCAACTATGAGAATGTTTACTATCAATATCGCTCTTTTGATTTCTCAATGTAAATGCTATATTCTTGTAGGCCAGACTTACTTTATGCGATACATAACTGTCATCTCTCACCAATGATCATTATATCGTACTGAACGAGTGACTGATTTCCATCAATAGTAGACGAATGCCATGAAAGTACACAACAGGCGTTTAATGATCTGGACATATTGCTTTCAAAAAAGGACTCACATTGTGACAGTAGGTAGAGCAAAAGTTTTGTCTAAGTCACAAACAGCAAAACGCGATCAACAAGAATTCATCGGTGATAAATGTTTTCTAACTGTGGCATGAAATCGTGACAATTAGTAACACGGAAAACAAAGGCCAAAGCACTAAGGATTGCATATTTCTCGTGAACATAAGTCAACCAAAGTGACAATGTTTGAAACGTAGAAGTAAAACTCGAGAATTGGCTGTTTTTTTCGAGATAACAAAATCAAAGTGGATCGATTCAAATATGTTGAAACAATGCTTACCAAATTACGGTCTAAATATATCGTAATCGGTAACATTGGTAGTGGTGACGACGTGGACTATCCATCATATGACTTCGGGTCGGAGTTATGAACACCTCGAACACTGATGTCTAAGTTTGAACAATCTGTCTGTAGCCAATCACACATGCATCATAATATATCGCATGTTGGTAAACATTGTAATATAGAGGCTGAAATTTTTTAAGGGAACTTCACTCAATAGAAAACATACTAAAATCAAAGTGACTTTCACAGATAGGGCAAGCGAATTATGTGATGCAAATCCCCCAGATCAGGAGGAATAAAGAAATTCGGAATGCTGTGTCAAGTAGCTATTCAGTATCTGGCGCGGTTGAGCTGTATCTAACAGAGCATCGCAAGAAAGCCGGAAGTAGACCATTAGTGTCAGTTACGAACACACGATCTCACATGATCAAAAATGGACTACCCTCTGAAAGGTGACGGATACTGTTCCCCAAATTAACGTGAAAATGTTTGTGGAATAGATACACATGTAACCGATCTTGCACACGCAACAATAGACGCGAGATAAAAATGTGACAGTCAAGCAAGCAGACAGGGTCAGCTGACAAAACAGAACTCCTTCATACACACACACACACATACACACGGTTTCATGGACGAGATGAAAAACGAAACGTGGATTCGATCGGACAGATAGGCCGAACTGGATAAGCTGAGATCAGAAATTCAGACAAATCTGTGAAAGCGGATAACAAAGGATAATAAAAAAGACCCAGATCTAAGTGAAGAAAAGTGTGCACACACCGCTGTGTCAGTTGGAAGCAGATAAGTGTAAGCCATAGCCATGAATGTGCAATGAAGTGTTTGTCTCCTGTGACGACCGTGGAACCGTGAAAACTGAAAATGCCTGTTTGAGTAAAGTTGTGAACAACGTAGGTCACATTGGGAAGAACAGTGCAAAGAAATGTACAGAGGATTAAATGTGTTTCTCAACCTCGCTACCTCATTAACATATTGCAGTGAATTTCGTGCATGTCCTTCTTTTATGACCACAGCCCAGTCTGTATACCATTTGGTGCGGGCCACATACCGAATGGGCGATATCCTTAACAGTACGTATTGGACAGAACGATCGATAGTCATCCTCATCATCAAAACCATTAGGACAGTGGTTTACATTGAGGCTTAGCTGCTATGCAACTGAACAAAATCAGTTTTAGTTTAAAAATGAAAACAGGAGGAAAGATGGAACTTAACTCACAAATCCTTGTCTAAATACAAATAACCAAATCCACTGTGCCCACGCCTTGCATACAAACAATAGAATTATGAGTGGGAGAGAACGATAGCGAACTGGTGGCCTTCACTGTCTCGTTTTATTAATTATCCTCATTCCACAGTGGAAAAAACACAGTCTCCAATCCATTGGTTCCCGTTGGCCACCATGCTCCCAAACATCTCTCACTTTTAACCGGAAAACAATCACAACCAACAGCTGCCGCTGCAATTATCAGTTTCGCTTCTCCTTTATCACGCTGTCGGTTGATCATTTCGTATCTTATGTCAATGAACTGGGGGCTTCACAAACAATGTCCAATATAGATTGATAGTAATACGTAGTACGTCACTTAACTATCTGAATTGATGCACCTTCATGGTATGGATGAGAGTATTCACCTGAATCTCTATCAAAATCCCAAGTGTTGATTTCCTCAGTGCTTTACTCACTGATACAATCCGACGGGTACGACCGAGAACGAGCATCAGCCGCTGGACGACGTTGAACTTTAGAAGTTGTCCTGTAAAGTTGTCATTTGATATAAAAAATGACTCAAGTTGCTGAAGACTGTTGTAATCTTAAAAACAACACTGTCAGTTTCAATTCGAGTACTCCTGCCATTCACAGTAAGGGGCTCCTGTAAGAAATGACGGATCAGCAACCTTTGGAAGTTGTCCCCTTCCTGAGTAATATTGCTATCATAGCCTTGAGGTTCCTCTTTATGCGCCACAGTTGCAAAAAACATCACATAAGGTCATGGAAAATGGTAAGCAAGTGTGCTTCTTGAAAATAGTTTAACAGCAGTAGAACGCCATCAGAGTAATCTAGCTTGATTATTTTCTAACCCAAGTGGATGTCTGCGGACAGGTCTTGTAAGTGCCACAGGCAGACTTTCGGGACAAAACTGAACAACAGGGAAAGTGGGCAGCCACAATGGACGTCAGTTTCGATGTGGAATGTGTTTGATAGTTGCAATTAGACCCCAGCCTAACCTGACCCGTTATATTAGGGTCTCACACTAGACTCGAGTTTCGCCCTCATTAGAGCTCGTCANTCGAGTCTAGTGCTTCTTTTCGAAAGAGGCTGGCTGGAAAGTCTATCTGAATGCGAAGGCTGCGATCAAATGTGAGTGACCGTCAACTTGAAAATAAACCAAATCCCCGCCTACTCATCAGTAGTCTCACACTACGTTCACCTGCCTGGTTGACATATGGGTGAGTCTCAGAGAGAGATGGTTGACTACACTCCCGCAATCAGAAAATACAGCGTTGGTAGGCTGACGATACCCACGGTGCTGATATACGATCTTTCAAACGGCAGAAATCGGATCTACACAACCTCTTTTGGATAGAAGCTCGTCTACTCCTACCTAATGTCTGTTGCCTAAACTGCAGCATGCGCACGGCGGATGCCAACGCTAGAAGGAATGCGCTCATGATTTCCCAAGGCATCCCTAAATCCTCCTCTAAGTGCAAGGACTACAGTAGATTCGTTCTAATTAAGAAGGACATTCTCCGTTGTCAACAACAGATAAGGTGGGTGAATTGAAGCACCAACTAATACCTCACAACTTTCTGTGAGCAACGGCTGTGTCAGGTAGTTCAGACCAGCATCTTCAAAAGATGTCTTAGGGATAGGACGTAACCACAGGCATCCGTATGTATATGTAGGTGAGTCTAAGCTGACAGGCCCTGGTGGAGTTAGAGAAAAAACTCCCGAAATGCTCCATCTGATGGACTGACCTCCTCCATTTACTATAAACAGTTGCTGGCACTTGATTTTCCAGTGTAACCGAATCCTTATAATATGGATGAATTCCGTGTAATTGGTTTACTGAAATCTGTGGTTAAGCTTTTGGTATATCGACATTGGCTAGGCACAAGAATGTTGTGCACGAATGCGCACAGTTAGAATAAATATCGAATCGGATACCGTCCAATTAGAGTTGTCAAGATAATTAGAACACGTGAATAGGTAAGTCTGGTTGCCATGGTGTACCGATGTGCAATAGTTGAATTTTTCCACGGTGAACTAGACCTTGGCTTCAAATATCTTTGGAACGCAGTATCAAAGACGGTAGCATCAGTAAGCTGAAACAATCTATAAGCAGTACCGGAGGAGAAAGACAGGTTCCAGTTCGTCAACGTTTTCAGCCAACCCGGTCGGTGATCAGGGTGAACTTCGGATGCTTTTTGGATATCCCTACTCAGCTTGCCAAAACAAATGTGGGGCGGGATTTTCTGCCTAGCATTAGAAGATTCTAAAAAGTTTTCCGAAATCCAATGTCTACTGAGCCCATTGACTGCTGTGTCATAGGTAACAGCGTCTACTTCTTGTAACGCTCTGAGCTCAGTAGAAATTGAGATTCAGAGTGGTTGAGTGAGTAAGCCAGCATCCTAGCCATTTTTAATAGGTTCGATTTGTCATGAATTGGGTCCACTTCACAATTGCCAGTCATTGAGATCTGCCGAAATGCAGCCTAGTAACCTGAGAAAGTGAGTCGACCGCATACGAAAACGTGGCCCGAGTTGGCGCATACACTCCGGTAGGATCGACATCTGTGAATGGAGCTAGGCAATCCACAAAAATCAGATACATGGTCTACCTGGGATTATGAGAGAGGGGACGTTAAGTCGCGCCTCGAAACCAGTATCAATAAAAACAGTCAATTATCAGCTCAAGGTTGTGATAGTTGTCTACCATTGCTTGAAGGTTGTTAACCCAAGTTAACCGCATAAATGCCAGTCGAAATCAATCATTAAGCGGCTCTAACGTTTATGTCTCTGACACGTGGAACATTTGAGATACGCGTCTGTCGCGATAGAGCAGCTAGTTCCTCATTAACAGCCCCCTGTATGTCATTGCAGTTGTAGCTGCTTGGAGTGAAAACAGATACCACAAGCACACATCGGTGGCACTGGGGCTTAAAGTGGATTGGATAGAGGTATGCAAAAGGACAACACAGTAATCTAGATTAACAACGCGGCCTCGGTCGGTATGCTTACTACTAACTTATCATCCTCTGAAATGCGCGGTCAATATATGGCAGAGTGGGGCTGCTATCCTTGATGTCTTGTTTCTAAAATGTAACAACCAGAGTGTTAGAGGGCGGGAGACTTGGTGAACTTTTTGTTTCACAAGTGGAGTAAATAAAATTCTTTCCAGAACAACTCGAAACTTCGATGCAAAAATACCTGTGTATTTGATTGTTGGTTGAGCGTGACAGAGTGCAGACGTGTCATCATCATTCGAGGTGACACCGTTGGTGAACAGAAGTCAGATTATGAATTTGAAATCGGTTTTAATCTAAACGCGCAGATCGACGAACAATCGAACACTCAAATTAACAACTCGAGCAACCAAATCCGCTAATATCTTCGGTTGAGTTTTTATCTGGCGAATACACCGATCAGGTAGTGGAGTGGATTCTGTTTGAATGTGGCAGCAGTGTGTCCAGAAGTTGAAACGGATGAAACAATTATCGCAGCAACTGCCCAGTACGTAATCAGTTCACTCTACTGGTTGCCTTTTTTTAATGGCAACAGTCAGTGGTTAATCTCTGTATTTGAAATCGCTTGATCCATGTTTGTACGTTCTCGCCTTGCGCACCTTCATGGCTTTCAAGATCTGTCGTCACGATAGTCTCTTACGTCAAAATAGCTTGTTGCAGCTGATTAAATCTAACTACGACCATAAGTCAGCTGCTCGTTGCGGCAAATACATGTTAATTGAGGGATTTGTTCATTTGCACGATACAACTTCGATCACATGAACAGTACAGAACATGGTTACCATTCCTACAGTGATGCAACTGGACGCGGACCTAGGAAGGTGAATATTCAGTTGCGGTATTAATACGGATGCTGCTACTGTCACAACAATCAGATTGTGCCACGGACCTGCAGAATTGACTGTATCGGCACGGCGTTTAATCCATAATTATACTCCATGAATTCCCCTCTTAGAACTTTAACATGCTGATTTGAGAGGATAAAGTTGATCATTTGTCTGCCGAATTCTCATCCTAGACCTAAGATGTAAACAGTGTAGAACAGAGAAAGGGCTGTTGAAGATAAGACTGGAAGGGAAAGTGTTACCACGACTATCTATATATATTTTGAGGTCTGTGGAATGAATCTCAGAACTGGGGGGTTGAGAAGGCTAGGGGTTAAGCTGGGAAGGACTAGAAGAGGGGTAGCATCAGTATATGCTCTCCATCTATCCTGTTGGATGTAGTGGACGGGGCGATTCGATGTAGTCTTGGTAACGGGTGGCAGATAAGGGGATTAAGATTCAGCTGACATGATACGGATGTAGGTGGAACGAGATATCTTGAGACCTCGAATAATTGGAAGAGGGAACAAATTAAATGAGCAGACGTTGTCACAAAGCAACCGGTGGGTGACAGTATCACCAAACGCAATTCGGTTGAATAGGGAGCCAGCATCGTTGCGACCTCTCAGCCCGGATCAGCAGGAGACAATGGTTCATCAGAACCGTATGCATTAATCCATAGAGCACTGGTGGCTTTCCTAGTGTTCGGCTGAGCGCACCTTTCAGTTTAGCCCAATCGATCACAGAGAATTTGATGCCATCCTACCAGATTAAGGTTCAAACTTTTGTAACAAAACCGAAATGGCAATCACACACACTGATACAGACAGTTAAAACGTAAACAAACCTTTGGCATTCACCAATCCGTACACAGTTCGATTGTATCCATCTGTTTTGTTCCACATAAACGTTTGTATCAGTCCTGGTTCCGGTTCCAGACGTCGCGTTTGCCTGAGTCCGGCCACATCAAGAATCAGGTGTATTTCTCGTAGGCGTTCGGGTACAGCTCGTTGACGGGATAGTAAGTGTACCCTAACCAACGACTGATAGCCAGCCGTGCGATCTGATCGGTATAATAAGCGAATTCGGCTATCCTGTAGTGGAAAAGCATGAACACTGAATGAGCAATCCGAACGTCCAAAACGGGAAACTCGAGTAGAATTAAGTTACAATGCATGACTGACCAGAGAGATCATCCAAACCCGTACTCACCCCTAATAGGATGGAATAAAAAAGATTTCCATTGTTGACACACAGCAGCTTGTCTCGGTCCACACAGACAGGAACATCACCGTCAATGCGTTCAACTTCCACCACGAGACCGTCCAACGCAGTTAATCGATGCGGCCCGCTTTCCGTTTCCGTACACTTTGCTCCGTCGCCAGTTTGAGTCACAAACTGACCACTAACCCACAAATCATGCATGATGGGTGAGGGGGCGAGAATACCACCTCCATCTGTTCCACGTATCGACGAGATTTGAGGTGTAGCGGGCCAGGAAGTCAGTCGCGGCAGCTGGGCATCATACATGTAGAAATCCCCCAAGTTCAAGATTTCGTTCACAGGGACATAAACATGGTGAGTTGCAGCGAAACGAGTGGTCGGGTGGCGTAGAAACTCCAATTTGACCATTGCACCGCCGTCAACAGGGAGATCGAATCTGAATGTGTGTGAATGAGAAGGCAAGGACGAATGGGTGATAGAACACCGAGATCATCCCACATACAAATTTCTTCAACCAGTTTAAGGGAGAGAAATGGGTAATGCAGAACCGAGCCAGACCAAGTGTCTTGAAAATAAAGTGCCTGTTACCTCAAATTTTCTCTATTTTATACATCTTCCAGTCTTCCACGTCTATCCAGTGCAGTTGAACTAAGACATTCGTATTACCACGGCTTCAATTCGCGTTCTCTTTATTGTCATATTGACCCGCCTGTAAACGCTCATTCACTCCATCCACATCCAGCTCTGGTTTGGTGTCAGTTCGAACCGGCTTGATCTGCTGGTCCTACTTTAAAACGAGACCATGGGTCTAGAAGATTCTGGAGAGGATCGACAGGCTCCCAAACAACAGGCACACTTGTCTCAAATTTGGCAAACTCAAACTGTGTGAACATGAGCCTCTGCACTAAATCTCCCGAATTTCATAGGAATTGGCTAGAGTGACAGAGTGTATGCGAATAGTCGCGCGTTGGCAGAGAGCTTACCTGCCCTGTTCGTCGGTCAGTGTGTAGCCATTGTGTATTTTCCGGCTATCGGATACGCGGACGCCCCAGAAAGTGGTTCCGTCCCATTGTCGAACGGTACCACGGATTACGGAGATGCGACTGAAAAATGAGAACAGTGGCACAAGAGTTCACGTGAATACGAAACGAGGCAACCGCTAGCGAGCTTTCATGGAATCTTTTAAATTTAATCTGATCTCTGATGGTTATAGATGCATACATAGCACAGATAATCGTACGAGAAAACTGTTGTTCTCGACTCTGCCAAGCGGACAACACTGAAAGAGACCCGAGAAAGATAAATGAATCATAATGAATTTTCTGGTTGTTCACAAGCCACATTATTGTTGGTTGTGGTTAGGGTCATGTATAGGGCTCTGACATATGTGACTGTTTACGACTGAACTTGACACTTGATCACAATTGTTTCGTTGTTCAGTTATTGACCAGCGTGCAGCGCGTTCGATAACGAGATCAGTTCGTCCACTCGGTATCAGTATTAAACGACATTTCATACACACTCCACACGTACGGGGAAGGATGCGTGAATCGTGATGGATGCGGCCAAATCAGAGTGAACAACAGAGTGGGCGTACTGTACCGTACCGTACCACATACACACACACACACAAGTGAAGACAAGATTGGGGTCACATCTGTCAGACTGACAGAATAGTTTGGAAATTATTCTGAATCGTATCATCCATCGTGTCGACCATCACAAACCAAATCATCACCGGCGAAAACCGTGATTTCGATAAACACGATATTGATTACGATCGGAGTTCTAGCCCCGGCCGTGGCAAAGATATGCATTAGCGACGAGCTTTACCAAGAGTAAAGCTCGAGTGTAGTAACTCTTCGAAAGGGGCTGACTGGAAAATCTATGGGATTGTGACAGCTGCGATCAGTCGTGAGTGATTTTCAATCTGTATAAAACGGGGTATTGTACGTATTCTGAGAAAGCTCAAAGCACCTGAATGACAGGAAAAGAGTACAAAGTGACTTAATTTTCTGTATAAAACAAATGCCTATTGTAAAGGGAGGTCAATGCTGCGTGTTTCAATTTACTCAGGCAAGAACGCAAGTGAGCGTGAAGCTTAATATGATTCGCATCAACACGCATGTCTGCATAAGCTCTAAATTTACTGAAGAGATGACAACCAAGAAGAGAGTATGCTCGTGACCAGTCAACATACGAATGACTTTTCATAGTGACCATACACTTATACAATCCTAAAACCGTTCGACCGTTGGACAAAGTAGGAAAAGTTAAGCTAGTTGGGCAAGGCATAGAACGGTAACAAACTGTTTGCAAGTCGAACTGGAAACTGCAAGCCGACTATACTACTGCGAGTTCAGATTCGAGCCAAGAATGTGATGTAAATCAGATATGAAACCGTACACAGTGAGGAGAGATAGGGTTAAGGGAGTCTGTCAATGGGTAATAATGCGAATGATACAAATAGTGGGTGACTTTGTTTGACGCTCATCAAAAATTAAGCAGACACCGTTCCTCAGAGCAAAAGAATTGCGCACGGAAACGAAAGTGAACCACTGTGAATATAAATCATTCATGATGAAAACCTCACGCTTGTAGGAAGTAGTTCTAAGCGAAAATAGTTGACAGGAGTTAACAGGACAGTTACTGTGTCTCCTCCTGAGACGATCGGGCAACCTGATCATTGATCACAAGCGAGAGTGGTTAAGCGTTCAGATTTGATAACTCGGTGGTGCGTAATGTGAGGTCAATGGCGCAGTGGTTAACACGGTTGCCTCATGATTGGACTGGCCGGAGTTCAAATCCCAGCCGTGGCAAGGATATGCCACGACACATCTGGCGACAGAGAAGTATCCGCTTGAGGATAACGGATGTAAGAATTGTGTTATTCTGAAGCTTCGAAACTCGAACACTGAAAGTGAATCGTTTTCAAATATTTAATCGTCATTGTCTACATTGAAGATGTGCAGGTTTGGGTGGTTTTGCCATACACTGGCCGTCTGTTACGCCGAGCACCATCTGTCAATAACTCGACTGACCGGCAAAGTGGACAGATGATGATCTAACGTACCGAAGGGTTAGCCACTATGTGATGGGTTGCTCCCCCAAACTGGAACCCTCGTGACTCACAGAGTTAGTGGCTAAGGAAAGTAGATGAGATGGCAATGAATGGGTCTCACTGAAATGCATGTTACTGTCAGTTGATTGTGAAGTAAGTGTATTTAATGATGCGGGGCAGTGAAAGTCGTAAAAAAAGGTGGTCTGCTGATGGGGCCTTGTTTTCACTTATAGCTCGGTTATTTGCAGGATGGGACACCTTAAAGTAAAATTTGGACACAGATGCTTTTAGCACTTGCGTCCTATCCATATCGTTTCCGCCTCTTAGTTATGGCTTATTTCTTCTCTTCACGATAGTACGGCAGGTAAGCATCGATATGGATTACCGACACACTGTTATTCATTATGGTGATTTCGGACGAAGTCACTATAAAAGCAGGCAGGAAAAACTCGATGAAAAAGCAGTCGTGGCATGTTCGGTCTGTTACAGTATTGTCTTGACGACCGAGCCATGTAAGCTGAACAAAGACAACAGACTGATGAGCTCGCCATCACGTCCACAACGGATGACAACAAAACTGTAAGCTACAAGGAGTTCTGCGAACTTGACAGCAATGTCTATGACATCCGAAAATGCTGAGAAACCAACGCAAAGTGTCTCGACGAATGGAAGCCAATGTTGAAGAAAAGTATGCTCAAAAATCGTAAAAAATATTGACCAACAGGAGTAGGACACAGTCATCAGAATGGGAGGTGGGGTTCACTTGTGATAAGTGTAGGGGGGCTGATCGCTCTAGAATATTACTGCACGGTCCCTGTAGGCGCTACTGAGCTACCCAGAACTTCTTAAAGACGGATCTGCGGACAGATATGTATACACACCTGTGTCTATATCAGACTATGGCATAACCCATAGCAGTATTATTACGAAGATATTGTAACTCATTGTAAACATTTCGGAATCGATTCCTACGGCTAAATAATTCGGAAAAAACTGACCGTTAGTTTGCCACCATGACAAAAAAAGACAACACTAACTGATCTTAAGGTTCGCACACCAGTGGCCACACTAACCGATAGAAAAAGTCACCTTAATACAAGCAGATATATGCAGTAAGAGAAAGCAAGTGAAGAACAACATTAATTAGGGCATAAATCAGACGAACAGGTTAATACATATACCCATGAGTACTGGGTGCCACAAAGGTGAATATTTGCGAGACTCAGAAAGTGAAAACAAGCACACGCACATACATAAACAACATGCGAGTAGGTTAGGACAGGACAAAGGATCGGTAGCATAAACAAGGGGAACCTTTGGAGAAGTTGTGAACAAACGATCCGTAAATATCAGCCAAGTGAAGAAGACAACAGGCTACGCCCATGTGAACCGACAGAACAACTCCCTACACCATCAGCGCCACTCGCATACGGATGACCTCTATTAACGCGTCGGTAGTTTAACAATAGAGAATTCAAGGAGGAAGGCGGCTTCAAGGGCAATCGATCTGTCGAAAGGTCAATTGCTCAGGTCAAAGATTGTTAAAAAACTGTGACAGAAGTCTGAAAATGTCTAGCGAATGTCACCAGAAAGTTGGTGTTAATGAATGGTTTCCTCAAAGACTGCAGCAGACAAGATAGACAGCATACGAACTTATGTTACACCAATTGTTCCCGTTCGTAGCCTTCATATAGACACTTCAGCGATGATTGGATGACGATGGACCAGGAAGAGAACGCCCTAGACTTGTCTCTGCCGAGAGTTGCAAATAACGACAGGGGACCTTCAGTGGATAATACAATGTCGCTTGAGGCACAATGAGCAAGACAGTCGACTACCTTGAACAGATGAATCAAGGTTTACTCTTAAATGTATTGACAGACGAAACAAGGTTTCAGAACAGACGGGGAGAAATATGTCAAGCCGTCTAGCCAGCTTGAGATCCGGAATGAGCGAGAATAGTTGATGTCTTCAAAATAACCAATAGATGCAGTCGGTGCATCCATCAGACCTGAGCCCAACTGAGAAAACTCAGGATTGTTTAGAACGTAACAGCAATCAGACGTGAACTGTAAACCCATAAACTGAGTTGAGAAAGAAATCTATCATTGAAAGCCTGTTCATCTAGTCTGTGTGTTAACCACTCGACTGAAAGTACTTAACAAAAAAGTTGGTGAGATTGGCTCGACAAATAATGAAGATAATAGATGTACACTGCATCAAGAAAACACGACAACTGCTTTCGTTTTCTTTTGAATTTTGTTAAATGTCCGAGTAAAGAAAAGAGGGGGAACCGTGAACCGTGTGGACGCGAGCAAGTCCTGACGATCACTCTGACCTGATCGGAGAATACATTTTTTGGTTCAGTGCACAGTTGGACAGAACTAACCTACTTAATCGGAGCGTCTCGAGAAAAACTATGGGAAATTCTGGCAAAGATGAAAAATACCAATTTGAAGTATCACATGTTGACGGTGTAGAAGCAATCAGATATATGTTATTCGGGATCGGGACTTTGGAACAGATTCAAGAACTCATAGTGAGATTACGTTGAAATCTGGTTTCCTGATACAAAGAACGGAACAGTCGGAATCTCGTCATTTCTGTTCTCATGGTAACTGATATCGAACAACCAAAACAACTATTGTCGTTCTAGGTGATCCTGCGGATGTCAAGCGTAGTACAACCGAAAAGCTATGCAATCGGATTGAAGAGCAGATCAAAATGAAATAGGGGATTTAATGGTTAAAAAACTGAGAGTGTGTTTATGCGTTATTCATCAGCTAGCCCTGCATCAGAATCACACATACACATGCACAAGTTTAACACTGCCCTCCAACACTCAGTTAATGAGGAACGAATTCACCTACTCCATTCGACTCCACTGTCAATCAGGAAATCAGCAGAATCACAGTAGTTGAACGTGTAAGAGTTGTGTTTCTAAGACATTCCCACAAAGCGTTAAAGCTTGGAGAACACACATACAGTGCATGGACACATAAATGCTTGACATCGGCTGACAGGGTGGTTATTCAAGAGAACGTTCTGAAAAGAACCAACATGAGCGGTGTGTTCACACTGATCACTCGGAGACACTTAGTACGGCTGGCCGAAAGTGAGAGCAGACAGATTCCTGAAAAAGCTTAATAGGAAGAGCTAGCCGCCGACTCCAGATCCGATGGAAGACCGACCACTGTTACAAGGATGACCGACAACGTGACACCAAGACTGCCAGTAGCAACACGACAACCCGAGAAGTCCTGCTGACAAAAAGTAACAATTAGTGGCAGACCATAACGATAGGTACCTTCTACACTGAACAAGAGAGAATGCAGAACAGTCAGCTCAGTTTGACTTTTGCCTGTACCAACTGTAAAGATATTCACTAATTGAATTACGGCAAATTAAGTTCTTAAGGGCTACTCAGCAGAGCAGTGGGGTTGGGTTTTCAGTACGAGACGAGCATCGTCAAAAAAAATTTGTACTTAACTGGAATCCCTCTTCCTAGTTATTCCTGTCTTCCAACACCCAGCTGCATTCATCACTTTAATCCTTATTGTCGGAAGCGCTCTCATTGTCTTTGATTACGTAAACATCAACTTGCTATTCCAACAGGAGAGTTTTTAGTCTAGAATTAAACTAGCAGAGATGTGACAGTCTCCGCAGTCGATTTGCCATTTCACAGAGTTCACAATTCACATATATGGTCTAACTTCCATTTTGACGAAAAAGACAGATGAACATACACTGCAACCTGCTTAAACTAAGGTTGTGTTAATTATCTACGCCGCAAGGAGTTTGTTATCAAGCGACCCGTTAGATACTGCCAAACTGTCAAACAGCGGTATTCGAAGTGGCGGGACTCGAAGATAGGACCATGTCACTAGTGGCCTATGTCCTCACTTATCATCCAGCCCCTCAGAACTCATAGTATGCACATACGAGACATGGCTATCATACCAAACCGCTTCAGAACTATTTATACAATCTAGCATTCTTAAGCAACTGTCCAGCTTTGATCAAAACATGTTCAGCGGTTGCGACAAGGTTTGTAACGGTAACTTACCGGACAATTAAAGACGGAATAGGACGGTTGTGTCCAAAATTACCGGTACACCTGAAATCGGACACTATTAGTGGGCCGATCGTCTTCAACATTAACAGAATGTACAGGGGGGAGAGGGTTCGATGGACTAACTGATTACTCGAACGATCGTGATCACGCAACATCACGACACTGAAGCGTAATGAATACAGTTCATGAATTGCTTGACAAGAGAAGTAGGTTCGTTAGATTGTGTATAGTGTTTTATGGTGGCGAACTAGGTGCGTACGTACAATCTGCATTGAGAACGCGACGGAGAATGTCTCAAACGTTGTGCGGTCGGCGACTTGTTCGCTTGACTCTCACCTACTCGCCCGCATACGGATGAGTGTGCACTCACGTGAGGATGAGAGCGATGTCAACCGATGTGAGGGATTTCGCAGCCCGCATAGTACGGCTGCAAGCTTGTACGCCACTGAATGAGGAAACTAATGTGATTCAGCGATCAACAGAACAAGCTGATGGTTGACCCACTAGAGTCTGAGATGTAAACATCAAATGCGACGGAAACTAGTTGAGAACAGTGATGTACCAACCAACAGAATGCACATGGCATCAGCACCAGCTTAAAGTATTAAGTCACATACAACTCAAATCAGAGTTATTCACCTAAAAAATGAAAGACTAACATGGACATGTGTACGACCTAAACAAACCAAACCACTTTCTTCTTTCAAATCTTCTTCAGTACAGGGTTAATTGAGTAGACAAAAATTGAGACTTTGTACCTTGATGTGGGTCACAGTAGAGTGGACAGACAAAGGGTCAGGTCTAACCACTGTGCATAAAAGGATGAATATCCGGTTTAATTAGGAAGTGAGACATGTCATGTCTCAACGGTAGGCAAACGAATGAGTCCATTCACTGTAGCCTGAAAGGATAGGTTGAGAGGAAGTCTGCTCGACGACTGCGAACAATGGTTGTGACAACATTTTACAAAACTATTTCACAGACTAGACTTATGCACAATAATTCTATGATATAAGAAACTAATGAGGTTCAGCATTAAGCGATAATGTGAATGGCATTCAGGGTTTAAAGTGACCAGTATGTGAAATGAGACCATATTTGGTCAGAAATACTATCGGAAGACATGACAATTTAGCGATACGTGCGACCAATGTAACGAAGCGAGATAGCTAATCAAAAGCTAGTCATAAGATGCGATTAGCGTAGATGACATCGACCGGCGAATACCAGTCAGGAAATACGACCAGGCCCCACATCACGATTGACCGGAAAGGAGTGCGGTTAAAACAACTAGTGTGAATGTATGTCGAATTAAAACAACCGAATTGTTATCAACGAAGCCGCGAAGCCAGATGATAGATAGGTTAAATGGAAGGTCGCAGTTTTGGGATTAATCAAGGTTGTATGCAGTCTTCCTAATTGTTGTTGCGGCAACTTCAACGAAATAGCCCAGAAAGCGACAGAATGCAAGCTGTCGCAGTAAGAATGAAAGGTATATAAGAACAATCATAGTAGTTCATATTGATTCACAAAGAAATCTAGCTGCTTTCAGTCGATCAATTCGTGCCAATGTTCACAAGTGAGGCTGTGAATCAGATCGCTAGTAACGGTGGGTCCCAATATCATTTTCTCTGACACACTGCACATTACATGAAAGTACTGACTGAGAAAACGAAGCTTGGACAAAAACACTTAATAAAATCAACGGTTAGCCAATCAGGTCAAACACATGCATAGAAGGTGAAAATAAAAACAGACAACCAACTTACCGAGGGTCAAAATTATCCACAGGCACACCATCTCGGCGAAGTAGAAACTCCAGTTGACCGTAAAACGTACTACCCGGTTGAGCCACTGGGGTGATGAGCAGACGATAGTGGAACGAGTCACTGTGTGCACAAGACTCCTTAGCGTCCGGATCTTTGGTGTGGACCAAATCACGACAGTATTGAGAGGAACAGCAGTCCGGATCAAGGCAGTCAGTCAAACCATCTGTCAATCGGTGAGAATTAAAAAGGCATTCTTGAAAGTACTGTTACTCGAAGACAGCAGTGTTTGCGTATAAGTGAAGGCGAATATCTCCACATCTTTAGCATACGTGTGTGTATAGTGTACACGACTGGTTCAGATAGGCACATCAAATTAAACCTGGTAGTATTGAAGGGGAACCCACCTTGATCATCATCCGTACCATCGTTACACACAGTCTCTGCTTTGACTTGACAGATACTCCCTTTCCAGCCAGAGGCGCATTCGCATCGATACGTGTCCGTTGAGGAATCGAGCACACAGTTGCCATGCCCTGTACCGCTGTTGCAATGTTTCAAACAAACACCTGTGTGCACGAACACGATTGGGAAGCAAACGTTGAGTGAGAATAAAGTAGGGATGAAAAACTACCACAGAAGCGGATGAATACAAGGTCAACACAAACGGCTGAAATGTGCTCGCATTGAACAAACACAAGAGAAGTAGAAACAAAGCGAACTGGATTGTACAAACCTCGGCTGACATGGGCGTAACAGGTTTCTGATGGACAATGCTGAAATAGATAATCCGGTGTGAGGTCGCTATGTTCGAGGGGCTGGGTGATAAATCTAACCGGCTGACTGATTATCATTTTCCGATGGACGTGTGTAAAGAGCACAGCAATCACAACCAAAGCAATCATAGCTATGGAATAAAGCATTACAATATACACCAAAATTACTGATGAACAGGAAGTGATTGAGTAGCCCATAAAATCCGAACCGGAAATGATAACACTTAACTGAGCCTCTTTGGTAAAAAAAGACGCATGACGAATATCGAAAGGCAAATGTAGTCGTCAGTTAAACGTTATATTTCGTTTACTGTGCCAGAAACTGGTCAAAACGATGGTACATACAACTTTTTGTGGTCTGAAACAGCAAAACAATCACACTATGGGACGAGAAAAGAAATGGATCAGATGTCTAGCATAAACCTCCCAACACTGAACACCTGATTGTTTAAAACAACCGGCGATGATCTAATATCGTACATGCGTCCAACTCACCGAGTGTGCACTGTGTTCCGGTAAAGCCCGCCTGACAAAGACATGTTCCGTTCGCACACTGACCATGTTTGAAACACTGGGATGAGCATGTCTGGCGGTCACATCGATCCCCATGCCAACCGGGTGCGCATTCACAACGGGGCCGGTCAACCAGATCTAAGGTGCATGTGCCCCAGTGACCGCAGTTCAAGGGACAATCTGTCAAACATGGGACAGAGTAACGGTGATGGCTGACCACGTGTGAACAATCATGGAAACAGTGCATACATTCTACAAGTGACAAATCATGCCGAGGCGATACTCCTAGGCTATCGAATTACTCGGTACATACAACTCTACACACAAAATGAACGTATCTACATTTCCCATAGTCTCTTCCGTTCTCGATAGGACAGAGAAGTGTGGTTTACTCACAACGTTTGTTTAAACACCGCAACCATCACATGTACTGGAAAGTCACGGTATCATTAGGACCGAACCTATAGTCGGTACCATTGAGCACCGTTTTTCAGTGCCTGTGGTGAGGGACGTACGGTATGCGCAAGCTGTGAACAGACGCCAATCACTTACATAAGTGTCGTCCGGCTGTTATTGGTTAAAAAGTCAAATCGAGCAATTACTGATGTAGTTGGAGGAAAATGTCAAATAAAAGAATATACAGAAATCGGATCTCGTAAACTCAACTGTTCAGACGATCAGGGAAGGACTTAGGAACTTAGATAGGCAACACAGCCGGATATCAACAGTCGCGCCACTCAGTTTCTAAGCAGATAGTGCTTTCAGCGAGGTAATCGTTAGCTCCAATACAGTCCGAATAACATTTCACCAAGATTATAGCCTCGTGTGGACCAAATGTCAGATATGCACACTAGACTGTAGGTTGCATAGTATATGGACGCTGGGTTTATTACAAGCTAATCAGATCAAAAATGAGTTTAATGTCAACTGATTTCACACAGTTCTCCTCATAGCATGTATTTCCATCCCCATTAATAAGGTCTGTGCTAGCTGAATAGAGTGTGTTGGTATGTTTGTTTGCTCATCGTCAAAACAGCTACAGTGAACAATAAATCACGGAAAGTGAGCGGATGAGAGAACGGATGTGACGGTTATGCGATACTAATGGACCAGATATTGTTCAATGGTATCGGCGTGTCGGGAAAAAAATTTCCACGGTGCTGTGCAAGATAGAGTGCAAACGAAGAAGGTTGACATATCTTAATATCACGAATGAGGGGACAAAAATTTGGTAAACAAAGTTGGTCATGAAATGTGCCGAAGAATCTGGAAGCCACCACAGCGAGTGTCAACTCTTCAAAGGGCCAGAACATAGAGACGAAAGACTGGGAAACCGCCGCGAAGCGTGTATGCCAGCACTTCAGTCAGCACTCGTCAGACGTGAGAGGCAAATAGGGAAGTGCTACACTGAAGTCGATCAAGATCTGTTAATCAAACTCGCTGGAGCGATGTGCTACCGTCGTTATCAGTGCTGTTATACGTCGTGAGCAACATAAGGGACGACTGGGATCGCGTCCATTTTTTGTGCGGGGACTATTTGATTTTGGAACCGAGCTCGTGACATTTTATCGGTGTTTACACCAGAAAAAAGGATCTAAACAGAGAACGGTTAGTTAATAGTTCCGATTTTTTGAATAAAAGAGGCAATTAAACAATAAATAAATCTGCGTGCCCCAAACCGTGTGCAAATAGACAGTTCATAAAGCCACAATTCTGGTGGCCATTAACAACAACAAACTGCGTCGTGTCAAGATTACCAATATTGATCCCTACCAGTAAAACATAATCACCAAACAAAACATTGATCGATTACATAATGATGAATGTTTACGCCTAAGAACAAGTAAGCAAATGAAAAGGCGTACACGTGTTAACATAATGTTTGCCAAGAATGGAATTTTTGAATTTGGTTAGTGGACTTATGGAAAGTGGGAAAATGTTTTGAGGAATGTTTCTACAAAAGTGGTGTGAAAATAAACGACAAAAACAGAACCATTTTCTAGACGATTAGAATTAACAGAGACAGGCAGTAACAAAAAAAAGGAATGTGTTCGTTTTGTTGCGCATATCCTCTTCCACATCGAGGACACCTGGCACGGGCGAATGGAAGAATATTCGAGTCATGTCCACTATGGTCTTCGATCAATGAAAGCCAGGTGTACAAGTTCACGGTAGCCGGTATCCGTAAGAAGCACAGACCATTTGTACAAAACCCGGCGTCGAGTTTGAAGCACGCAAACAATGGAAAACGATTTTTATAACTCACAGAAGTACATGAGTGCAACACGCGAAAAATGTATGAGCAAGGGGCCAAGAGACAGATCTGGGTTTATACTGAGGACAAAAACCAATAAGGTTGAGTACGAAGGCAAGTTCGATTGCAAGTTGTGTTATTATAACGGCAAGCAATTTCCTATACAAAAATTAATTTGGGTAACTCTGATTGAAAATAACTAACTAACCACGAGCACCAGACCGGTCATGCGAAACGGGTGGTTGAGAAACCATCAGTTTTAACCGGGGGTTATCAACTGGGCAGCTTGATAGCTCATCAAAACGTTTAGCTAGCCAGGATTTATGAAGGCCCAAGGCCGGCTCGATGAAGCCGTTTGGTATGGCACTTATGAGTGTTGTGGCACAGCAGAGAGGTTGACCCACCTTTACGTATCCAGGAGTCCGAGATGACAGTAGAGAGACAATAGTTAGGCCAATAACCTACCCATTAGTAAATTCACTATAGGAACGGTGTATCGTAGTTGGTGTGTCAAGTCTGACCCCCGATACGGTAATTGGATCGTACAGCATACACTCGCAATCCTAGACGGAGAAAGGTCATGAAGCGTTGTTGCTAAACACGCGCTACCATAATCTCGCATTAGTCAACAAACATCTTCAACCGAGAAGAGTCGGGCATAAGGTAGAGTAGCGCGCGTCTCCTTAAGAAGACTTAAATCACCCCGTTGTCCCAGGACTTACAGGTCAGCACATATTATGCACGCACAACAACCAATCAAGTGTATTCAACTGGAGTGATAACTGATTTCATCAGATTGACACGATCATCCTAAGACTTACTTCTAGGACGCATTGTGTTGATCGTGGATTGCTCTTAAATAACCCGATGATAGGTATAATATAGGTCCGTACAATTTGCCGTTAGAAACAGACTGAAAACCATGTAAAAAAGACCACAAATATTGACGGCACCATTAGTAGTATCACAAAGAAGGAGTACGATAGAACAACTTCATCAGACTTCACCTGAATATCAGTAATATAAGGGTCAACCATTAAGGTACTCCTGTTGTCGATTATTCAGGCGGTCTCGTTTGTGTTGGTGAGCAACCACACCGGCTGTGTTCGATTTGAGGTAACCGTATAAAGTACTTTAGATGTGACCTTCTGTTTACCGGAGTCGTCGTGCCTCGAGAGATAAGGACACAACCACGGGATTGGTTCAAAGGCCGAAAGATTATCAAGAGAAGTGAAAACGGTTATCTTTGGTATAAACTGAAGCGTTCTCAAAAGTGCCAGAGTAGCTATTTAGTGCTGCCGAACAGAATAAACGGAGCATAATAAGCAACCTGAGGAAAGTGGCATTCAACAAAATATAGTGCATGCTAGACACTCTTACGATGGGAGGTGGGATGAATCATTTTGAAGTAGTTTGAAGACAAAGATGATTAGCAGGAGAGTGTACATTCCTCAGCTTAGCCCTTGAATCACGGAGTGGTGAATTAGTAACTGAGTGCTCTACAAACCCATAAACTCAAAGCCACTTTGAGAGGATCTAATTGCCGCGAAAGTGTCCACCTCAATAAACAGTAACTCATTGCTCCTCACACACATTTCTACGCTAAAGGCCAGTGATAAGGACAAAATGTGAGTCTATTGTCAGCTCCAAACGTTGGCAAACAGGAGAATGAAGAATACGGAACGGTTAGGTTTAAGATGTCATATTAATTAACCATCAATCTTGACAACAAAAAATCGGACTGAGATTAGCTCGGGAGTGAAATAGAGACAGGAACGAACTTAATCGGTATTTACAAAAAATGATGCATTCAGGCCAGTTAACTGTGAGTATATCTTTTTCAAACTTGTATAGTGAAGGACAATAAAACTGAGAAGGCAACGATGAAAAACGTAAATAAACATGCTCAAGGAGGAAAGTAACCGTAACGGCGGCACACCTCGAATTGGTTTACCTTGATGGGCGCGTGCGTCTAACAATCGTAGAGGACTCGCTGAAGGACGAAAAGACGCTGGGTTGCTGCTCTCATTCCTTGTGCGACCCGTACCACCTGTAAAGCTAGCCGTGTGCATCACTGGAACCGACAGATCGCAACCCGGGCCGGACCATCCGCTGAAGCAACGACACTCGCCGTCTTGACAAACTCCATGGCCGGAACAATTGGAGGAGACACAGGTTCCTATCACACAAAGATGGGAGTGAAGTGGTCAGTTGCATGTCATACAAATGTAATGTGTTCCGGGAGCTGCGACGAACTTTGTAAGAGGGGAAACAAAGCATATAGAAAATAGCGAATTCCGATCAATCAATCGCTTTCACATGGAACAGTCTGTGAGGACGGGCCAGCATACCCAGTTGCTGACCGGGTTGCAGCAGAGAATAGACCTAAATGCTAATTGAAAGAAGGGTGGTTGGTAGCTGTGTGCGTGTGTGCCAAGACCTACTCACTTTTTGTAGGAAGATGACGATAGCTGATTGAATAGTAACATCCACTGATTCATAACCACTTCCACTACACATACTCTACGCATTTGTAGGGTTATAGACTAGGCACGTAGAGATGGTACGGCCAACAAGAAAGATACAGAAGTGGTCCAGTAAGTGCAAACAGACAACTGGAATCTCATGTTAAAGCAAACAGTAATAGACTGTCTAGCTAGTAAGTGGCCAGAAGCGCATAAGCTGATAGACAATTGAGTATGAAGAGGGCGCCATGAGAGAAAAGCACAGCGTTGACATTTTACAATATGTGTGTTCATGCCTACGTGACACAATAGTATTGGTGACAGCAAAAGAGAAGGTGCTCGGCTTAAAAGCCTTCGGGGTATTCAGTACAGTGTTTGTGGTTTAAACTGCACCGGACACACCGTTGCAATGTATGATGACTCAGAGGCAAACTGGGACGTTTAAAGTGGGTTGACAATATTGATTCGTCGATAAGGCGATCTCCAAAATTTGAAGAGAGTATTGGTTTTAGAGCGGCCTGTGTTTGTGCTGGTCAATGATGACAAGCTGGAGATAGTGAGTAATGCTGTCCATCCAAAGGATCTTACAAGTGTTGACTAACATGTGAGTGAAGCGATCGGTAATTCTGCACTCTAGTGTCCACAGTGGAGTTTGTCCACCTGTACCATTTATAGTGAGAAAAAGAAGTGGGTTTGTCTACGAAGTGCAGGTGTCCCTTGCATCCGTATCGCCAGTGCTCCAATACAATTGTGGAAGTTGACCAATGGGAGCGCAATCTGTTGGCGGACTAGTCGCTTTTTGCTAGCCAGTGATTATGTATGAACGTTCGCGTATAGTAGAATTACTAGTTAGAGGACAAATAGGGAAATTTGAAGGTTCCTGCAAATGGAACACGAACTGTCATCATTGACTTCATCGAACACGTTGAACACACATACCATCCCACCGACTAACTAGGTTATGCATTCAATGATTGCGATCAATATCAGCCGAGAGAAAAAAACAAGCAGAGGATGCTAACAAATTAATTTCATGCACCTATTTGTTTGTCATCGCTCTTATCCACGACATACGAAAGTCAATAACTTTCACGCACAAAGGGCCGGCCTAATGAGCACACCAGGCACGGACTCGAGCAATCTTAGGACGTCGGGTTTGAGATGACGCACCAACACACGGAATACGTATCGGACCGATCACATGAGCACTATTCAGCACAAGCCAGGCGATTCGAGAATGTTGGCTTACTGTTGGACAACATGGGGTGCATCCTCACATATTGTAGCTATTAAATCTACCAATAGTTATCACTTCGCCCGTTTTAAGCGAAACGTCGATTTGTGTTTGACTCACGAATTAGGGAATCGGAACAAAGCTGTCAAGCAGAATTGAGACTGTCACGGTCTCGTAATAAGAGCAGTTACGAATGCGTCTAATGTGCACAGGTAATACAGCCGGAGCAGGAAGTGATCCAGACGTAAAAGTTGAGATTAAATAGGCTGCACCAGCAGACAATGAAGCAATAGAAGATCCATAAACGGTCAAAAACAAACTCTGTACACCATTTTAAAATACAGACGACCATTAGAAGATTGTCCACGCTATCGTCAGTGGCCAGCAGTAAATTTGCCTCGCAAACAGAGTCAGAGAAAAAGCGGTAGAGTTGGCTGAACTATTAGGAAACTAAGTGTCTGAGACTACGAGTACAAAAAGACTTGGACTGATTTGTATGGTTGTATAAAACGGTTAGATCACGTGACCATGTGATTAAGACCGTGCTCTCATCTGGGGCACATGTGCGGTTGCCATTGGCGTAGACGTCGGAGCGAAAATTGAACAAAAAGGAAGCCCAAAGAGGATTTGTGCGTTCGATACAAAATGTCAGACTCAATGGATCGAGTGGCAGAGCTTAGACAAATCGAATAAACACCACGAGAGAGGGAAATATTTTTCAGGCTCATTAGGCATTCACGCACACGTGCACACAATCAGTCGAGAGGAAGCAATCCCAGAGGGGCGCTGGATTCGCTTCACGTTAAGTCGAACAGTTGCTTTAGTCACTGAAAAAACAAAAATTCAACGTTGTAATGCCAGCAGCCTGGACAAAGTAAAAACTGTCCAGAAAAAAAAAGCGGACGAAGTACCATTCACGAACTGGCATAAGACGAAGATGGCAAGAGGACAGATCGCATCAGTAGATAATTTAGTCCTCCCATAGCAGAGGGAAAAATGAAGGTCAGGTGATGAACTACGGTAACGGGAGCTCGGCATACAACGGAACAACGGGAAGGTATGAAATGATATGCACCAGAGAAACAGCTTTGTTTACAAGTGTATCACAAGCACCGAGGTGTTTTGATAGCGATGGGCGTTGAACACTGCCCATAGTTGATAGAAAGATCAGCTACTTCGATAGTAACTTTCAATCCCTCACGAGAACGCCTGCACAAACGGTGACCAGGGAAGTTAAGGCGGAAGAACACGAGCGTAGAAAACCTTTGAAACCATCGTCCGAGAAGTCAACAGAGATTTCAGTCGCTGTACACGAGAAGTGCCAGATGTCTAAAGCTAATGAGTACAGAAAGAGTGTCAGCATTACTCTAAGTCAAAAGTGATAAGAATGGCGGAATAATTATAGGTATCACAGTTGTGTTTTGAATGTAGATCTAGCCATTTTAGACAGTCAGGCTCCTTCCAGTCCCCTTCCTTTTTCTTCCCTCCTCCCGTACAGGGTTTGCTTTTTTCTTCTTCTCCATGGTTGTGTGGCAGTTAAACATCAGCGTGAACCACTGATGTATTGCTGTCTATAATGGTGATGATGAGTATCATAGGCTAAAAATCACACATCATTCGTAATAAGCTGAACTTTTCGGCTGGTCCATTTCGAATGAAAGTACTAAAAATCGGTTTTCACTCGCACGGAAGTCTAGCGGCAACGCACACCGTTCTCTCCACTGATATTTAATGTGCAGATATCGTGGCGATTAGATGAGCGTGATGACCAGTGCATGGATGACAGCATGGTGAACACAAACGAAGTAGCAGACCTGGCAGAAATCAAAGCATCCGATTACCCAACAAGGAGTAAAGCGTTGCTCAGTGGATTTGTTATGGTCAATGAATTCAACTGGCCGGATAAACCCTGAGTACCATGAGAGTTATTGTACGCCCCCTAGAAATGATCGGAAAATCTCATAATGTGGCTGGGCGTTCGGATGTCACGGTTGAAACACACTGAGTATGAGATCAAGAGGACAGCAGGAAACACAATTACCTCAGGAGTACAGGGACAATGATTCAAATCCAGGTGGCAACAAAGACTGACATCAGAAACAAGCATTACCGAAAATTCTGAATGAATCTTCGTTTTCTTCGAAGTGAGACGGTTTGAAAAGACACCTCAACGCAGAAACTAGGATAAGACTAGGATAGCGTTAGAACAAAATGACCGCACATGTAATCAAGGAATTATGAGATATTAAACATATCTGAAATCCATTGCCTAGATTTTCAACCTAGAATATACGAACACCGTCGTTCGTTTTACTGTCTGTTCGGATTGACTGACTGTGGCATCACAGCAGAGAAGCTATGATAATGAGTCAGCATTCTAATCATGCGGGCAATCAGGAGAGGTAGCTACGACTGCAACCGAGGTGACCTTAATGACTGACTAAATCACTTGTCCGAGAAAGTACACATCCGTGTGGCCGCCCTCTGACCAGCAGGTGTAAGCAATGATAAGAGTTTGTAAACAATCGCATAGAGACCAAGTACTCTAGTAAAACGGCTAACATAGATATACATGCAAGCATTAAGATACAAACATTCATAACAGAAATGTTTAGTTGCTTTTCGACCGTTGGGCAGTTGTACGGTGTGTTTGATCTCATATTCGAAGAAAGAATTTTGTCTGCCCTATAACTCATGTCTCAAGAAACCCCTAATATACTGCCATCTTTTGTGTTACCGTGGTGACCTAGCACTGGATTCAGAGGAGAGTCGAGGAAGGGAACAGGAAACCGAAAGAGGCATACATGCTCAACCATTGTGACGTATTTACTAGCTCATCAATGTAAATAACAGCTATGCAGTCGAGTGTAGATGTGAGCGTATGTGAGCAACGGGATTATGTCTCGTAAACAGTCGTATGGGAGTGGCCGTAAGTTTTTTGTGTGGAAAAAAGCATAGTAAGATAGAATGGTGTGTGTAGGGGAAGATAGACGTACGAGAGTGTGAAATGAGCATCAAGGCCTGAAGCAACGCAAGTGAAACATGTACGATAGGCAAGAACATATCTAATATGTGCAAAGCAAGTATAAAAAAAATTTCCACAGTGGGATGTGATATTGGAATGGGATTAGAGAAAAATACACATCCAACGTACGAAAAATACCATACGCAAGCGCTACTTATTACGATTTTGATACACATCTCAAAGAACCTCTAGTTATAGATATTTTAAATTTTTGGAACGCCAAGAAGAAAAGTGCACTGGACTGAACAAACGTAAAATTCGATGTCAGTAGTGGTTGCTGAGTGCTCATTCCATTCCAACGTCCATTCCAATTGATCTGGAGCTTCGTAACTGGAACTTTACGAGTCAAGCTACGGAATCGTATACAAAGAGCGTGTCTGAATTCGTGAACCCGATAATAGGAGATCGTGTTAAGTAAGCCGGTATTCACACTTCTGCCTCTGAATATGCATTTTCATTCTGTCCAGTTGTTGAAACGGTTATTCTGCCATACAATGCAATCACACAATCATCGACCACCAAAAAACGATTAATCCGCTAACAGCTTACGCTCTCACTGGTCAACTTTCACGACTGTATTGGAGCACTGACGATATGGATGCAGAGGACACCTGCACTTCGTAGACAGACCCACCTCTTTTTGTCACTATAAATGGTGCAGGTGAACAAACTCCACTATGGACACGAGAGTGCAGAATTACCGGTCGCTTCACTCACATGTTAGTCAACACTTGTGGGATCCTTCGGATGAACAACATTACTCACTAGATCTAACGTGTCATCGTCAAAAGTGGGCACAGATGATAATTCTTGTCAATCTTGGCGAGTAAACGACATGTGACACTGACGAACTGGTATCGTTAACCTGCCTAATGAATTTTCTATCACTTGTCGATTGCCAAAGACTGCAGAGATGTTGAAGGCACATTCTAGCTTGCGAAAGTTTTCCCTTAGATGACTAGCGGTATCAGAACATTCATGTTTTCTAGGATATCATCGATGGGAACGTGAACAACTGAAGATTGATGAAGGGTATTCTCACCGAAACCGTTGAGGATAGAAAATTTGCCAGTTGGAGTTCTGTACGCGTCTACTTGTGTCGAAGTCTAGTCTTGTGAAGGTCAAGTACGATTAATAGCTTGTTGGGCATGTATTCCTATATTCAGAGAGGAGAGTGGGAAACAATTTTGTCGGGGAGCATTTACGAAGAAACCCTGGGCTGTAGGAAGGCAGTAGAAATTTTAACGCTTGACGCTCATAGAAAGTTTAACACAGGCATGGCCATACAATAAATCTATTCTCTGTTTTCCAGTTAGCAGTTATCAAAGCGTGCAAAGTCTGCGGGAGAGATCAAAGTAGCCACCATAATCTTCAATATGATAGAAAGCAAACATATTCGTTGGTGAGCAGAGAATGAACGAAGATGAGACACGAGAAAATTTGTGGCCATGTCCTAACTATTAGTACCGCCTCTAACCGATATGTACAAAGCGATCCAAACACGTCATCATAAAGTAGGTTCAGAATGTGAGATCCGAACTACTTACGGAATCATATGTTAATCTCATGGAAGAAAATGACATCGATTGGATGGTTTGAGAGCTAAAAACCCATTTCAGCTTAACCCGACAATGATATGATCGAAGTGATTTAGGAAGGAAGCGATAGAAACAGCTCCACGGCGGATGCCAGAACACGGTACCTTTGATAGTTCCAGACGGAGGTTTTTAGTAGTTAAAAAGACCAGCGTGAGATGCAGCACAGTAGGGCGATTAATCTGATTTATGTCTGATTGTAACCACCATGTGATATAATTTCGCCTATCTGGTATTCTGTAAACAGCAACAAAATAAACACACACGCACACATTCACGCAGACAGTTTTTTTTTCGTTCGGAATGCGAACATCTGAGGGTTAACAGCTAATCAATGAACTGCAACAAGTGATCCGCTGAGGTTAGTAGTGCTGGTGCTGAGTGGCATTCACTTGTTTCACCATGCTATCTCTTTCTGGCTGTCTAAACATTTGCGAATCAGTGAGGATAATCGTTGCTGTGCTTCGGAAAAAATACCGGACGACGCCCATCATATTGTATTATTGGAGATGCTGGATAAGACAGTTTTGACAGATTGCTCAGACAGGCACTGTGATAGATGAGAGAATGGAAGAGATATGCAAGCAAAGGAATAAACCGGACCATATCTAGTTGCACAGTTGAAAGAGAGAGAGAGAGAGAGAGAAAAGAGTGCATACGAATATACACAATTCAGTCACATCTGATCTGAACTCGGTCGGATAGGAATAGTAACGAGATTTAACAGGCCGATCACCGTACTGAGTCATGAGAGACTGAGCAAGTCAGTAGCATTGGAATCCTCGAGAACATGGAAGGTGCAGTTTTTTCAAAACCTCTGAAGATTAAGTCAAGCCCATTTCATTTTCTAAGTTACGAGAAGTTTGCTGATACATAACACAGCAAGTAATATGTGAACTGCATAGTGTCATGAAGGTGCGGTAACTTGTAGTTGATTAAACGATAGCCATTGCGTTATCATACCGAACTCCTAGTGGTTATAAAGGCAAAGTATTGGCAAAATCTGTGAAGCGACACTCCTGAAGAAAGAGTGATACAACTAGTTCCTGGATTGTTAAAAAAATTCTTACACAAAACAGCACTGTGGCCTTCAAAATGGGTGAAGAACATTGACATAAATGCCGCAAAATCAGTTTAACAATAACATAGAACGAATCATTCACGGGCAGTCATAACCTGTATGAAAAACCCGTAAACACCCTCAGATAGCCCAAATGAACATAATTAACAGTAAGAGCTGTAGGGTTGTACAACATTTACGTAGCGTCTATAAGAAGCACAAAAAAAACGAATTCTATCGAGTAAATAGGAAGAAGCTCGCTTAAAGGTATAGTACGTCAAACAGTAGCCTCATTAGGAGTGTTGTCCATCTTGACGATGTGTCGTAGGCATGTTGGTTGGACCGAAAAAAACGTTGCACCAGAACTTCCACTCCACAGAGAATGAACAATTCGGAGAGGAGTAACTCCGTGGTCCAAATGCCAGATATCACAGACATTGGATTACGAAATGGAATCACGAAAAAGTTTACATGGTCATTTTTAGTAGTGAACTGACTGACAAAATCCAATCCGAATGTGACCCAGTCCGTGCCATAGTGGCAAACACCAGAAAAAAATAATAAACAGAATAATGATAATGCTCGTACAATAGGTAACATTTGTCCTTAATAGGCTATACATTCGACTAGAAATTCAAGAAGACTACCTGTTAGCGTGCGAGTAAAGAGGGATTGATTTAGCGGAGGCATAAGGCGGTATGGCGCATTGACTGTTGATACAGTTAGGTTATAAATGATCATCATGCGCCATTTAAGCCGGGGCTAACGGGAACAGTAGTCATTAAAATTACTAGGGTGGATGGAGTGAACAAAATAATGACAATACTTGGGAACATTGCGAGTTGTCATGGCACCAGGTGTGGGGTTAATGCTGATGTCTGGCCAACCAGCGATTCACATAAATTGGCTTAAAGTGCGATAAAGATAGGCAGATGAAAATCGGTCTGTATGACTTGAAGAGCAAACCAATAACGAGCGTATCCTTGAAGAGTATCTAAGGTGATGAGGGTACAATACTGGGAACCATGGCGATCTAGCAAATAATCATACGGCATGTTAATATGCAGACAGGATAAAAATGGAAGCATCCATCCGTTTCACTTCCAATGAAGCAGATAAGAAAGAGTGAGCATGCTTTGTTAACATACAAGAACGTTTTGAAAAGAGGAATGGAACCACACAACCGATGCATTAATCGCTTCTCATCCCGAAAGTCACGCACAATCAGACTAAGAACCTGCAAAATGATTTACATCAACTGAGTTGTCGGCAACACGATGCTCATATGGATAAATCCTACCCACTACCGTCGTCTCTAGCATGAAAAGGATGATAACGATAGCAGAAACAACGCAAAACAAGCCTAGGCGATGAAAAGACAAGAAAACTATCAGTGTCGCGTAAGTCACCAGACTTACGTGTTTCACAAGACTCGCCCGCGTAGCCTCGATAGCACTGGCATTCACCGGTCACGCACTGGCCATGTCCGGAGCATGTCGGGTCGGTGCATTCGGACCAGAGTATTTCGCATTCACGTCCCTTCCATTCCGGATAGCACTGACAAGCCCCGGCCAAATAATCCCCATGACCGTTACATACCCTGGGCACTTCAGCTACAGCAACGTGTGGGATGAATGGGGACAACAAAATGAACACTGGTTGAAACAGACAGCCAAGAATGGACGGAAATCACACAACAATGAGAAAATATCAACTCTTAAAAGTGATGGGTAAAATAGGGCTTCCAAAGCTGTTAATGGAAATCAATGGAAAATTAACGTATTCGTAAACGTATTCGGAAAAAGAAGTCAAAAGTCTATATATGAAATCCGCTGAAACCTATAAAAACGTCAATCATTGGAAGGTGCAGAAAACAAAGGTTGCAGAGTGGAAACATGATTCAGCTAACCGGAAGGAAATCGGCATTAAAGAAACAACTTGGGGCAAATGATCGCGTTTCCCTTTTACTTAAATTAAAGAACGATTATAGCTTGGCTAATCCAAACAATGGACAATTTTGGTTTTTGATGTTCCCTGAAAAAAAAAGACCGAATAATTTCTCTTTTGGTTGCATACTTGAAATGATAAGATGATAAACCGGAACGCAAGGGAAGAGAGTGATAGATGAAGAAGCATTTGAATGTATGAAAAACTTCAACATTTGTTATGGGATTACATCAAACGTGATGGAATTTGGTTAGCAGTACAACTCTCCGAAATAAGCCTGAAAAACTACAGGTGAACAGTTTGTTCGGGTAGGAACGATACACAATTAGACAAACACGTGACATAATGTGCAAGAATTATTTACTTTCATATGGGTGCGTTGTTAAGTCCAAATATGAGGTTTCTGAGCTTACGATGGGATTTCGTAGCTCAGCTGACAGAGCGCTTGCCTCGTTTGGGCACGCTGCTTCTGCCACTGGTCCGAATCTAGTCGAGGCTCAGATGTTTCGCAACTAGACCTCTTCTAAAAAGTTATTTAAGCCGGAAAATAAGAAGAGTTTAAGAGTATAAGGGGGTCGTATGAAGACAAAGGGAGTAGAAACAAAAATATGAAAAAAAATCATTTTTTGTCGTCAATGCGCGGTTGTAAAACTCGGTCAGGCTTGCAAGAGAACACGACTTAAGGAGCAGGATAACATTACCCTGGAGACCAGCTAAGTTAGTTATTGATACGGGGCGAAACAGCATCAACGAAACCATAAAATAAACTTGAGGACCCTAAAAGATGACGATAGCAATAGGAAGGGACACACAATAGCTCCCAGTGGCATATCAACATTATGTGAAAAACTGTACAGAGGGAAGTACTTCCCGTTTTGGAATGACCTCGTAGAAGTCTCCTTAGAGAACTACTGATTCTAGTAATCATCTTGAAATGCAAACAGAATATCTGTCTGTAAATCAGTTCACTAGCCGGAGAAGTACCAGTACCATAAGTAACGTTTATTACGGGTGTAGACAAAATCAAAATGGAGCACCACGTAAGAATCAACGGGACCCGAAAGGGATTGTCGATTGAAGTAAGCATGGGTAGCAGGTGTTTGAGTTGTTTTCTAGTGAATTGAATGAAAAAATAATACGCTCGAAAGCAAGCAAAAATTTCTGAGGGCTTACATATGTTCGCTCGAATAGGAATGTACTTCCAATTCTTTTATAATCGATAATGAATTATTCTTCAGGCGCTTGATTAAAGACGCTCATCAACAGCTCGGTCAATCTATCTGTATTAGGAAAACGTGCAACTGTTAAATCTACGACACATTACGGTATTCCAAGTACTGATGTTGTGTCACAATCGAACGATCTGGATGAATCACCCATCACTGACCAAGTTGAGTGTGGCAACCCTCGATGGACATGACAAAAAGCTCGTTATCTTGCGAACTACCATATTTTCTACTATTTAGGACACTAAAAAAGCTTTTAAGCGGCCGTTATAAAATGCCTTAAAACGTCCGTCACTGACTTTTAAACGACAGCGGTATTGGAAGTTGCACTAGTACATCACCACTGATTGGTTACTAAGATAGACAATTCACGTCACAAGATGCAGACGTAACGAGACAGCGGGAAACCAACTTCCAAACCGCGCGGTCACAGTTCAAAAGATATGAAAGGAATTCCTGTCGTTTTGTAAGTCAAAGCAATCAGGAGAATGAAGGAGCATACCCTCAAGAAATCAAATAAGGGTGACCAGAGTATTAATTCAACTATGGACTAGGTTCCTCAAAGTAACGTTACCGCCCATACACAATCGGGTGTTTGCAACCTTGTAGCATATTGTGTCACCTATGGACCGAATAGTGCCAGACTGTGCTAATCTAAACATGACCGATCGCGGCAGTTGGGAATCGGAACAGCAACCATCTACACTTCATGCTGGATATCATCAGCATGGAAATACGTTGAAAAATGTGTCAAACAATCGTTGAAGCGTCTTTAATCGATGAACACACAAAATAGCAATTTTTGTATATCCGAATTGCAGTGGGGTTTCTCAATCGTAAGGAAGAGTAGATAAGCTGTTTGTTTTGTCTGCTTTTACACAGCAAGGCATTTACTACCATGTGACCTGCTGGGTCATCCGATAGGAATGGGTACTGTCAAGCAGCACATGCTTACAGACAAGAACAGTCGAAGCAAGCGATGAATAGACCAATACAACCTGGTTACTTTTAACGAATCTGCAGCACTAAAGTAATGGTTGAGAGAGTGGCAAATCGGACATTTACAAGTCTGACCACAGCCTTCGATTAGGTGAGGAGTAAGCGAAGAAGCATGGTAAGTCAGGCAGAACATTTAAGCAGCGAGTAACTTGACAGATTGCAGATGTCAAAACAAAAATGTACATAGACGCGTGCGCCGGCCCATGCGAAAAAAACTAACGCATGGTGCCCATAGAACGCCATTCAGCCAAGTGGGCGATTCGACACAATCAGAAAAACAATGTATGTGCAATTCGGGAAATATTTGCAAAAGAAAAAATCGCATGCCTACATATGCGGATGGGAACTTAAGTTCTGGCATGGTGCCAAACACAGTCAATACCCCGGTACAATGATAGGAAACGTGATGGTTTAAGTTAAAGCTAAGCCGATAGCTCATTCAATCGCCTAGCTCTCTAGGTTGTTCGTAAAACTCATTGACATCGTACGAGGACAGTAGAATTACAGTGCGTTAAATAAACTAAAGTTATAAGACAAAATGCGTCCGCCCCATTCCAGTTTAACTTGATGGCTTATAGAAGTGAGAGACATTTGATTACCATCGGGAGGAGGACAGTGAGCAAAAAGCTGATCGAAAATGCTACCTGCGATTGTTCACATGCCCCATAACCACGCTATTCAGGTGAGGGTAACAGGCACAAGATGAGAAAGGAAATCGATAGATCCATGAACATTCCATCAAAGATTTGCCTCTATTTCGACGGCGTAATCGTTATCTTTGCAAAGTGTTTGAGTCGGAACCATTGAAGAGGCACGCCAGGAATTCTGTCACTTCCTCAATCTGCCATTTGCATGGGGAGGACTTCGTAAGTGCCTGATCGTTAGGACTTGTAAAAGTTGTGGGGATTACAGTAGACAACTGTTCTTCATTTCACTTTTGACATCCACTTCAATTCACTTCACTGGACAAAGCTAGTTTGGGGCTGGTGTGATAGAAATACACGCAGACGAAATACAGACAATGTTTATTCTGTCACGGACACCGCCGGTTGATCATACGAAAGACAGTGACGATTGAAGTTGATGAGAGTTTAAACACTGATTCACAAATTGGATGGTAGCTACTCAACTAACACGATTGGCGGCATCCGAATCGGATTAGTCTGTCCCGTACCTAACGAGCACAATGAACAGACACATCTGTATGCAGGTCTACCGTCAGAAATAAATTTGCGTCAGAGCAATGGAAAGTAAGGATAACGTTATAACGGGGCACACAGAGAGGACGATCCGAGTCAGCGAAACTAGTCACAAAAGAGAAAAGTAATGTTCTGAACTGAGCGCCGAACGGCATTTCTTCGAACCACTGATCATAACGCTAATATTTCATGACTACCTTTTTTCATGCCATTCAACGTCAGTAATATTGATAATTCCTATAGTGCTCAGTATCATCAAAATACAATATACCTAATGCAAAAAGGTGGCCAAGATACAACTCAGCCGTGTTTTTTTTTAAATTTTTTGTGTGGGGAAGCTAAAACAGTTTGTAATAAGGGAGGGTATTTAAAGGGAGAGGCTAAATACTCACACAGCTCCTGTTTTCTAACACATGATTCCACGAAGTCCATCAACTGACCCATGGAGATGACGTAGATGATATTATCAAATATATGAGGGAAATTAGTTACTTCATTTGTTTTAGTGACTGGTGAAGAAAATTAAAACAACACCTAAATTTAGGTCGTAAAAATGATGATCTCTGCTCCGTTGGAGTTTGACAGGTCTGATGGAAGAAAACGCGTTAGGATTGAGATAATCAATCACGGAAGCCTACCACCCACGAAGCGTTTGACGGTTCATTGTCTCTTAGAAAAGTAGCATGCTCCGCCCAATTTTATGACGACTGGTGTGCATCATGAATAATAGACGCCTCGCTAATAGGTGAATGACATTTCCGGTCAACAGTCACTCCAGTTATTTGGCTTCAATACTGACAATCGTTAAAAGTTAATCTTGAATGTTTAATGAAACCAGCAGTATTATTGACAGGCATGACTCGGTGTTGAAAACATGTCCATATACGTAAGTACATATGCTCACAGATGCCGACGAAGGGCACCCAATATCATCAATTGCAAGGCACATCACCGAAAGAGAACAGTCAAAATTGCTGACGCATTTTCGGCGATTTTTCGGGGCAACTGGAAACGCATACCCCAGTTTGCTGATGCATTTGCTATCAAACGCTACAGTCCCCCCTCATATGTTCAAAAACAATTTGTGTTGACGATGTGGCTATTCTAGTAGTCCACATTCCCACAACTTTTGTTTCCAGTTTTTGTGTCTGTCTGTCTCATCCCTTAAGCCATGACTTCCGACCTGTGGGACTTTGACTTGTTTGAAATTAGTTGAATGTCTAAGTGTGATCAGAATGTACGAAGTGTTACTCCGGAGAACACCACATGAATTGCCTCTTCTCACTCTTCCATTCAGGTTCATCAGGGGAACAAACAGTCTCAAACATTTTGATTGAGATGAAAAGCGAATCTATCCGGCGCTCTTAATCAGGGTAACAGTTGAATGAAGCAAGAATGAGCCAGTCACAAAAAACTGCGTCCACCTAGCGTACACATTAGTATGATATCGTGCTCAAATGAGCTTATCCTTAATTAGTGAAAACAAGGCAAACATTCCGATAGTAATTTCCGTTGCCTCTAATATAATTAATGGTGGCGTTTCCTGCATTCATTACCCTCAATAAAGTTGTCAATCGAGCTGGGGATTAACAATACTTTCAGATAACCCTAACGAACAGAAAGACTGGATAAGGGAAACCTAATGATGAATAAAATGTGCACTAGAACTGTGACACACAGCCATAGAAGTTTACAATCCACGAAACAATTGCTGGTGCATGATAGCCTAGAATGACAAGCTCCGTTAGTGCTCGTGACAGTTCTTGTTCAAAGTTCTCCGTAAACGCCTATACTAATTTAACACTGTCTGTAGCTCATTTCATCATTGACTAATCGACAGAATGTTATTCTTTGACGTGACATTTTAGTGAATGACTGTGCTCTATCATTGGTTTAGCTGCTCCAGATAAATTCGGGACTCACAAACAACAACCGCAAATATCGTGTGATCCTTTCAATCTCAAAATAGCTAGATCCAAAAACTGAATTGCGCGGTCTTTTCACCTTGAATTATATGTATGCCATTCCTTTGTTTTCGTAAGCTACACACTATTGTTCAGTTCCTGCAATTTACAGCGTTCATCTGGAAGATCCCATCAATTTTTTGAGAGAACCTGGTAATCAAAAATGCACAGTTTGTCCAACTGCGTGCCTCAGAGAAGTCTCTGTTTATTCCGGTAATCGTATGCACATTAATGCGAACGTATCCCCGGGTTTTTTCAGTCTATCTTCAGTGTTCATCCAGAGGAATTCCATCATTCTCACTTGCAAACTGATGCTTCTGAGTACCTCGTCACATTTTACAAAATTAGAAACCAAGCTAGCCAATTTACCGAAGACAAGCAGACCATGCCCCACAAGGTGAGTGACCAGGCTGGTTTGTATGGAGTGCGTTTCGAACCTTCAAGGTGTAAAGGGCTGCTTTAAGACTGTGGTAATTCCACTCCCACTTTCTTCATTGCAGATAGTCTACTCTGGACTGTGAGCAGCTTCACACACTATCTTGTCAGCCCGTAATGTTACTGATTAGATATCAGGATAGTAGAGGCACAAGTTGCCTTTACCAACCTGCGTCATCTCTGGAGTCGAAAATATGTCCGGTTGCCGTTGAAAGGAGGGGTATATAATGTTCCTGTATGCTCTGTTTTCTCGTATGGTTCGGAAGCGTGGCCTGTTCACATCGAAGATATCAACCAATTTGCTGTGGTCGACCAGCGTTGTCTCTGTCCACATCAAGCGGACTGATCGCGTGAATAATACGGCCGGCGTTAGCGCGTACTCCAGAAATCTCGCGTTACACAGCTTGGGATGGTTAGGTCACGTACTCCGCATGCCAGCTGAGCGATTACCCTACCAGGCATTGTATACTGAGCCCACCAAGCATCAACGTGGCCACTAAACATGAAGACCCTGACTGGTTTGTTCAGTAAAATGGGTGGGTATTGTCTGCCTGGCTGGCGTTCCTAAGATCATTAAAATGGCTGGTTTGAAATGCTCTTCGAGATGGCAGCATGCTGCAGTCAATGGCGTGCTTGGACTCATATCATTTACGGTTCCTCCCCTAAGTCTTCTTTTATTGTTACGATTTTCTAACCTCCTGGATAACGTTTTCTTTTTCTGGAATATTCCACGTCACTGTCGAAATGAGCGGCGGCCCAGGCCACAGTATCTTTTGAACAAGCTCACGGCTGTTGTGATGAGGACGATGAGCTAAGTACTTTTCTCCCATGTAGTTTTGTTTTCTATCCATCTAGGTTATCAAGATTTCGGACGTTTTTGCCGAGTCTCTCTGTATTACTTACAAGTAACACAAATTCAACGCTTACCGCTGGTGTTGGTGGATTCCAACATGAGCTGTTGAGAAATTCTGTTTGGGCAGTCAAGCAGCTGGATCATTTGGTAGATTCCATATGACAGTGGACTGGGCGGGTAACTGAGTCCAAATGTGAGAACTTCTGAGCTGCTGACGTGGCTTCGTAGCTCAGCTGACAGACCGCCTGCCGCGTATAGGAATGTTGTTTCTGTAGCCTCTACGAATCTGGCCGAAGCCCAGAATTTTTGCAATTGAGTTTCATCTGAACTTCTCCGTGTAAGAATACGCCAGTGCGGCAATGGATAACTATTTTGGGTGTTTCCAAGGTCACGCGGCATTTACGCAATTTTATCGAAACTTGTTAAAAAGGCTTCATAATTTATTTATCGAACGTTTCAATAAAAACGGTTTTGCACTGGTTTTACATAATAGCTTGTTGGTTAAATCAGCATGAATCACAACATTGAAACAATTAATTTACAAAACTGTGTTGGTTATTCAGACGCAAATTTCGAGGTAAAATGCAGCTGTGGATAATTTACAAAAAAAACACGATTATATACCATGGTTTTGTTGCTTTAATGAAGAACATTTAATTACCGCACTTTAAGTTAACTAACTCGATGAAAATAAGGTATGCAGGAATAAATCCTAGCTAAAAAACGTTGAGGGCGTTTCAATTCAGATTTGTGAGGTGACATTGTGGAATGCCCATGCATATTGGATGCACATAAGATAGAAGACAATGCAAACAGGCGGTGAAATATTAGATTGAATAGACGTGTAGAACAAAATGGTTGAAACGAAGACCAACCAATGAGCAAGTCATTTCTATCGCATAATAAGATTGTTTCACTGTATTTCAGCTTATACAAGGTGCATTGTCACAGTTGCACTTAACACAGACGGTAATCAATAGAAATTTGGATTGGAATTCTGGAGGTTCAAGTTTTAGGGCTTACTGAAACAGTAGGTAAGGATGCCAGAAAAATCATTATCAGTAAAGGTTGCAAAGTGAGAAGTATTCACTGGACATCAATCATCAAGTCGCGGCAGGGAAAATAACATCACAGCCCTCGAAATCAATATTTACAACGTATTCTACGTTACACAAATCACTGACCCTGAGTGTACTTAAATTTAATTTCACCAAACCTTGTGCAAAAACTTGTCGTTTTGCGCTGTCGATATATACCAGAACTTCTTCGAAAACTGACAGTCATAAAAGATAAATCAGGAGGGAACTACGTCATCCTTCGCGTGGATACGGGAGACGTTGCCATACGTTCTAACCCGGTCAGAGATCTGAGGACAAATTATTTTCAGTATGCCAATATACCTTTCAGCAAACCGTTCCTCAACATTTCTCGTCCAAAGTGCAGTTCCATCAGCTGAATTGAAGACAGGATGCTTAAAAAGACAACGATCGTCGGCATTCTATAGGAACAGCTGAGTTCATGCATCTGGCGGAATCTGGTATTGTAATCATTACCGACAGCCGGGACGAAGACCAGTTCACTTCTCAGTTGTGCTGTTCGCGCGGCTTCACTTTGTCTACGAAGTACGATGACTGTGAGCAAATTCGATGCAATAGGAATCCGGCTAACCCCAATAGTAATGTCAACAACAGTACTGGGCGTGATGGAATTGTTTGAAGAGCATAGAAGCGGGCGGTACCAAAGTGTGCATGTCTTATCTTAGAGGCATGTATGGATACGTCAACCGAGCAAACGACCGCATGGACACACGTTCGGCCCCAGTGTGCGTGTGTGTGTGTGTGTGTGAACCATCGAGTTACCTAGCCGATGGCAGCGCAGGGTGATCCCATGAGAATAACTCACTGATCTGTCACTACGTCGTGTGAGGCTAAGCCTGCGCACACGGCCAAAGACAGTGAGTCATGAGTTAGTAACGGGTGGGTCGTTCGAACAGGAAAGGGGATAGTAGTCGACGGCCCATCCGTTCACTACGTCAACGCTAGTAAACACCAGAAAGCTCTTTAGTCAATTTATCAGTCAATCAATAGGAACCAAAAGTGAGTTATACGGAGGGTAGAGGATTGCAAAAAAGAGTGAATAAGCGCCCCGATTCCGATGTATTCGGCGGATCGAGAGAATAACCCCATTACAAAGAGCTATCAATCAACAGTGAACAACGGTTCAGAGTGAGGACTTTTTGTGAAAAAGTGAGGTGAGAGAAGATATCAAAACTGGTGCCGAATGTACCGGGGAAAATCTGCAAAAATACATCACTGTGTGTTGGACAAAGGAAGCAGAAGCAACTCAATAAACAACACATACACACATGACAAGGGAGAAGGCAGCGGCAAGGAAGGAATCAGAATGTCCAATACGTGGGGCAGCAATGCATCGAAGAAGCTGGCAGTAGCCTCGCAAACGGACACCGGTACAAGTTTGACAGCCAACCCAAGCTGACTATTATCAATAAGGGTGGAGCGTTAATTCAAGATAAACAGAACATAAATCGATACAAGGTTTTACGGACGCCAGATTGAACGGAAACGGAATGTGCAGAGACTCGATGAACAGATTATAGTGGTTTAGGTAGGAAGAGGGGAATGAGCCACGTGGGCTTACACTTACAATACAAAAACAGCAAGCCCTGAGGGTGGGGGGCAGAATATTCACGATAGCGCACTTCGGAGCAGTGTTAACGAATGTCAAACTACATGAATGAAACGCTACCCTACTCACATTAGACGGCTAAACTTACTGACCGTAAGGATGGTAAGTATTAGTGCGAGAGAAACCTACCCACTGAGCAATCTGGCCCTTTGAAGCCATTCACACAATCACAATTGCCGCGGTTACAGACACCTCGGTTGCTGCAATCGTTGGGACATCCGTCATCCATGACTGAAAGTTAAAGTGAAAAAAGAATGAAGAGGAGGCGATAGAGCAACGATATGGAGATCTGGTTCCTCAAGTCGAACACGCAGCTTAGAACGAAATGTGAATTTATCAAGCAATGTTAACTGATCGCCAGCGGGTATACACAGGCGAAGCTGTTTAATCAACCGTAGTGAAAACGATGTGTTGAATGTGTTGTGAATATGTATCTGTATTTTTTAAACGGATGATGGTATTAGAAACCATACAAACAGATACATTTTCGTGTATCCAACCTCATGTGGTCACGTGAGATGAACTGGATATCATCCGACTGTCTATGTACAGTCATTTGGAGTGACCGAGATAATTAGGGCACTAGCCTGTTGATGGAATAATTGGTGATCAGTGTCACCATCAACCGGGTTGTGTCGAGCTTCGTATGAGAGTAACAGCAGCAAACAATGGATAAAGAATGAAAATAACAATAGTCCGTCCACTACGACAAACAGTTCGTACTGCCAAGTAATGTAAACCAGTGGCAACGTGCGAAGCGGGTCAAACGTAGAAATCAAATTGAGAGCAGGTGAGAAACAATGGAAAAAAAGCTCAAGACACACAAACCGTCGCGGTACAAAAATCGGTTGTGTAATGCCGCAATGGGCAAGTGAACGTAAGAGATGCGCACAGTCAAGTTTATGAGTGATTGAGCAAAGTCCTTGATCCCAATCTATCGGTAAGGCAAACTGAGTGACGACGGTGTATCCGAGAGGATTAGTGCTCACTGATTGTGGTAACGTAATCATAGAGTTTTCACCAACGTTTTCCACCGCACTGTTCCCATTTAAACAATTCAGGCATGAAGGTACTAGCCAAGATCCAAACAAACAAAATTATGTATAGACTAGAGCTTAGAGAGGAATTAACGTCTTGTAACTAGGTTCGACCCTGTTTGGATTCGGCAGGTGAAAATGTTAGCGGCACTATTGCAGCAAAAAACAAGATCTTGAATGTCCAACTCGTACGTTCTCATGTCACTCATACGCTTGCGTTTATGAGCCTGAGTTCCAGACCACAACGTAGCGAGGTTTCTAAATAAACATCGTGCGCACATCGGCCTGGTTTTGCGCGTGTGGTTGACGCCTTCTGTCGCGGATTTTTGCTTGCTATTTCTTGCCCGTTGGTCCAATTTTGTTAAGCGATGACTTGTTCGGCGGCTCGTGTTGTCCACAATCCATCCGTTAGAGGCTTTGATCACATCATACCACCACGTAAAGATATTTAATTGAACGTTACAATAATCGTACCTCCGTCGAAGTATAATGCAAACTGATGACCAAGGCTTCCTTCAATTAGATCATAGCGACCATATGGGCAACACCCGTGCCAAGACGATTCAGGGGGTCTTTTCTACTGTGTTAACCAGGAACATCCATAACACGAAATAGAACAACAAAATCGGGTGCTCGTTAGTCAGTTTCACGAACGTCAATGATAAGGTCAATTAATAATTCACCCTTTAATTATCCGTATATTAGTAGAACGATCCACCATTCAGTCTGTGTACCCATCTATGTGGTGGGGACTGAGTACACACACTGTGGGCTCATTTGGCGACAATTCCTGGTAGCTTTTTCTGATGAACCTAACCAAAGACCACGACGTGCGTGAAAATTTTAACTAAAGATGTCTATCGAAAGTTTACAAACATGTATTGTTAAAAAAGGGAAGATCAACACTCGTACTGATCAACTAAAACTGTTCAAAAAATGGGCCGAATTTATTCCGACATCTCAGGGTGTACGGACGGCGATTCAAACCAGTTGATTCGGAAAAATACTACCTAGGCAGCGGTTGGTTTTGAAAGATCAAAAATGTCGGTTGATGATTTCGTTTATCAAACCTGATAGAAGATATTTGTAAGGAGGAAAACAAGATGAAGTCATACCTCAAACAAAGTACTTTAACCAATGAGTGAGGTGATGTGTCGGTGGTCTGTTTAGGATGCCACTAGGTCTATGGCATAAGGTGACTTTCTCTGCTACGATGATTTGGTAAAAAATATAAAATCTTGCCTAAGCATTTAAACAAAAATTCGCCTTCTATATAGTAGCTGTGCGTTTGAAAACTGTAATCGATCGGTACGGAGATGAAATTAGTCCACCTGAGCAGATTACCTGGTATACAAACCCGTTCATAGTGAGACAAATGTGATGGACAAGAAGCAGAACGCCAGAATCAGAAATGGCAGTACTACCAGTTGTTGATTTCGAGTTCAGGTTCGATGTACCCGGCCAAACCTTCAGATAGCTTGACTCTCAGAGTAGGTATTGTGGTAGAGTGAAACTGTGACCGACCATTCACAGTCATTCATTATATGCCGAAATTTGTTTGTTTCATGTTCAATGAGTGTAAACTAGTTTATTTCATGCAACTCGGTCGTTATTCCTCTAGAGTTTATGCTGTATTTGCGTTCTCGCAATTGTCAAGTTTCTCAATCCATCTTACTCATTATCATTTATTTTGAATTGTTTGAAACAGAATCGGATGCATATGAGCATTTTCAGCTTGTCTTCTTATGAAGCACACGGTGGTTCTTTATTCAATCGGTCAGTTGGTTTACGGGACCGGTAGAATACGGTGGAGGCAACCCTCAGTGATTACGACGGCAACCATTAATATCACACGGTGCCCGGTTTCCAGCCCGTATGCTGTGATCGTTTGTAGGTTTGATCAGTCCGGCATTTCCATCCAGCTTCCACATGAGGTCTAGTATACTATGTGACAGTAAACGCCTTGTAATTTGAATGCAGAAAACGCGAAGAAGCACAGATCATATCACATAAAAGCAACTTTCCGTGAAATCTAAGTAAACGGACTTCGCGTAAAATCAAGCAATCCATGGTAATATAGACAAGATTTCAGGATTAGATACCTTATTCAAATGGTGCGACTGGATCGGTGAGGACTAGTAAATTCATTCACGAATAAGTAGTCAAGCTGAAATAAACTGAACATGATCGATCGAAAATCTCGTATTCAGAAAGACTCATCAGCCAGTCTCTTTCGAGCGATACCTACGAGCGAATGTGGTCGAACGCTCAGACAGAACAAATCAATCGATGCGGTATACTCTCATGGCTCAGAGTGCAAGTCCAGATCGTAATACGGAGAAATGCCACCACTGACGAGCCCTGACAAGAGCGAAACTCGAATCTAGCAACCCTTTTCGAAAAAGGCTGACTAGAAAGTCTACCTAAATGTGAAAGACAAGAGCAATAAAAAGGGATGATAAATTAATGGCTAATTCATTGACACAATTGACGTGAACCCAAAAGCCGTCGTTTAGCAAACGTTCGTCTGCAGACTAGGGTCACCAGGATAGACGGAACATAAGTAGAAACCGTGTTCTCTACATACCGGTGCAACAGTACGATAGTTATCTCGACAGATGTCATTTCGATTGACCGTTGTGCCACCGCGACAAACACCGACAAGTGTGACTCATCTGAAAGCGAACTCATCTCACCTGAAGGCGTTAGTTCGCAGGGATCGACGAAGTTCGGGCAATTTGTGTGAAAAACATTGCACACAAGAAACACTATGAACGGGACAAAACCATATATCAAGCGGTTCCGTCGGTGGTGTTATTAGGGCAATTGGCCAATACTCAGTGCGTCAAATTCCGATCGTAATCGGACCAGCTGCCAATAAGTAGACAGCAGGGGTAGTACTTCGACGAACGCTACAAGCTGCGCACAGCTGTCTGGGATTTAGGAAATAAACTGTCCACACAGTTTCATTCCCGACAGTGGGGGAGGGAAAGGAAACTGGACAAGACTGCGTTAGAGTTGAAACAGCGGAAGGGAAAGGGACACATAAACAAGCTTTGCGCAGAAATCCACAAGCTATTCCAAGCACACCATCATTTGAACAGTAAAATTAGCGCATGCTAAAAGTCGTTGGTTCATATATAGCAAAAGAGAAGACACTGGTAAAGAAACCTACTTGCATCACCCATGCTGAATGTGATAGGCTCCGGTCTGGGTTTATTGTTGACAAGTGCCAAGAACCAAACGCCTTCCTCCAAATAGTGGACTCGCGACGTCTCTCGAAAACCACCAGCCTGTGATCATGAAGAACAAAAACAAGGAATCGAAGCAAACGAGCCATTGATCGGTTGGACAGTATATAAACGGTATGGTATTAGGATAGTGATACAGAAACAAAGCCCACTAACGAAAAAGCACCTTAATAAACATGGTCTAATCTAACCAATAGTTTTCAAAATGATTTACATGCTATTGATAAACTTAGCTGACTGTCAAATCGTCCACGAACGGAATTGATGGTCAGTTGTGGGTGAAGGATGAGAATAGGAACCCCGACGGACGTGCTAACAAAATGCCACCACGAGCGTACAAACCTGTGGAGGTCGGGCACGATCACACGCACGCGCATGTGATTAGACTGAATGGGAGTCAGTGGGCGGGTACCCACATTGTCTGCGCGCTTCGCGGTCTTATTCTATTAGCAGGTTCCTTACAGAGGAGCTGTCACTGGTGGTGCCTTGATTGGTAAATTATGTCACGCTCGCTCATTGGCTTAACAACACAAGTCGGCCATCAATCCGATGGATTTGAGGCCAGGGTGGACGCAACGCCTAAGCAAACCGCGTTTGATGGTACAGTATTGGATGAAACAGCATTACTTCGGTAACCTCCGCAATGGAGTGTTCTCACTCAGACGGTCCTTGATGGGTTACCTGGCATGTAATAGGCCACTCGAAAAGTTTGGTCACTATTCACTTGATACCCACTCTCAACCAGATGAGCGAGGACAGCATTGTGGCTCAATCATGTTTCACCGTGCTTCAACCAACGTGGGCTCGTTTCAAAATGTGCCTTGATGTTTGACTAATATAACCCGCATCATAGGAACAAGCGAACGAACAGATACGCATAGATGCATCCTGAACGGTCAGTTTATGTGTGAAAAAACAAGAAGATTCGGGAAGTGGTGAAGTGGATACGAAGTTCAACTGTGACAGATTCTACTTACTGTCTGGTTCAGCCTATTTGTCAGCCATTCTGCTGCGTTGTCATCTTTGAACGTTAACCGAATAAATACAGGCCACCTTCTTATGTCATGTACTTCAGGTTTAGGCAGTAATCTGATCACGGTCTTAGTGATAAATCTTCCTAGGCACGTTTTCTATGAATCAGAGATCATTGTCCAGTATATCCATCACAGTTCATATGCTCTGTCTGTCAGACGACGTACTAGGTTTCTCTTTTGTTCTAAGAGTACAAAAACGCGGAAGTCTGTCAACTCAGCTGCACACATACTTCTTCGGTAAATCCTGCCTTGGACGATGGCATCTGTTTGTCCGTGTAGATGAACAGTTTAGGATGATAGTCGACTTTCAGTCTGTTCCTCAAGCACACGCTTGGTTGGCCGGTAAGCGCGACTGAACGTGTCGAAAACGGTGCACAGATTAGTGACGGAGTTAGCGGCGATTGTATTGTATTAATTGTACTGACCGAAGTGGTTGGTAGTGGGCTGAAGCGTGATATGTTCATGCCTTCCCAAAAATATGTAGGCTAGATGTCCCAGTGAAGATGTCACTGCTACGCCATCTGTCTGTCTATAGAGCACACCGTTGGATAGCAGTTGGGCATCGAAACTGCATCAGTACTGACATCCTAACATCACATCCGATCTCAGGCAAGTAGTCCAAAATAGAATCAACCGTTTCTAGAAACGGGAAGTTGGCGAACAACGAAACTACGTCAAATGGGAGTGATTTTTGCGAATTCACGCTAACGCCCTGTACGCATTCGACAAATTCAGATGTATCACGTAGATTGAGCTGGGCAATCGCCTCCGAACGGATTTGAACAGTCACCTTCGCCGTTGAGAGATGGGGCGAATTCCTTATACTAAACATTGGGCGAACCGACATATCAGGATTACAGAATTTGGATGGTTCGTAGAGATGGGGTATGGTAGGACCCTGTGGTCGTGGCTGGTCGTCGCCGAAGTAATTCATTTTTGGTTCTTTAGTGACTTAAGACGTTTAGTGATCTGATGCTCAGTATATTCATTTTTTTTCGTTGGTGACTACGAAAATTACTCCGGTTTACGAGAATATGACACTTTCTCAGCGTAATTGCTGCCACTCATGACGCAATTCCAGAGCATTCATCTAGTCTGATGAGGAGAACCTCTGGATTCTTGTAAAGCCTCTTCAATGAATTTACGTGCTCATAATTCGGACGTAGCTACGGGTAACACAAGTTCATCTATCAAACGTGAAATCAAACCTTGCCTTGGGCCAAAAAGATTCTCAGATTGTAGCTCAAGTTCTAGACCTTCTTCCTTACGGAGTGCGCAGCAAAACCAAGAACCGAGTGAGAGCACACTGATTGTGATACTTCCAAATTGTAAATCCACCGGATTGATGACTAATCTGCGCGTGGACAAGCGTGACATAATGAACTGGTTAAGCCACCATCAACTGAATGGTCGCTAACGCGGTTTCGTTATAGTTAGCCGGATCGATATCACCTATTTATGTAGCTGTGCCGGATCAAAGATGAAGTGTTCTCTTGAGTTTACACCGTACACGGACTATGCGTGTGGGACCACAAGTGATGTAGCCATACGTGGGAGATGTGCACGCAGGTTTCCTAAGGTTATGACCACTTTAACACAGCACATAGCACAGATGACGCCAATCACATTGGAAACAGATCTCCGCTCGTGATCTGGTTTGTTGCGTCACTCGTCTTAGATTGAAAAATGGTTAAAGTGCGAGTAAGCATACGTAGTTATCTTTTTTTAATCCCTAAATTCACTGGGACACGTCACCGGAAATTCTTTTTCTTCCATCGCAGCACCAACTCTGCATTCTCTGTCCACATGAGCCTATTACATTTGTATTTGTGTTACTACCATCGGTCGTCTGAGACATTCGACATAGTATGATTGATATCTCCACACTGGTTACTTCTGTCGCATGTAGCTAACACACATTGTTCTTACAATCTTGAACTTGACTAATAGGAGTTCTGGACTGTTATTTACATTTACACACCTTAAATTAGTAATCAGTCTGAGCTGACGTTACCAACTCATACACCGAAAAACAATTAACGTGGTAATTAAAATGAACCTGATGGACATTGGAAATATACAACTTTGTCCCGTCGCTTACAGGATCACAAAGTAGTGTGCACTCAACGGCCGAAATAAGTGTTGTTTGGAAGCACCACATGTTGCTCTGAATATAAATATATACAGGGTGCTCCACAACTTTTGAGATACGAGAATTTTGCTAACGAGAACGTTGACTGTTTAGGTAACAACCACAGTATATGTAATCAGTAGAAAAACACATTTTGTGTGCAGGATTTGTATCCATCGGTGTCAAACATAATAACATTTGAACATAGCAGTAAGAAGACGGACACTGGTAGATGCTAGCATTTCGTATTGCCTCTTCAGTACCAAATAACAATAACCAGGAACATATATATGACACTAATTGGATGGGGGGGGTGAAGAATAAAATAGCAAATGGGGTGGAGAAACAAGAGAACAGAATGATTAAGTCCATGGGAGTCTGAGGCTTACATATAATTGCAAGCATCTACCAGTGTCCGTCTTCTTAGCGCTACGTTCAAATTTATGAAGGGAACCAACTGTTTTAAATTTATCAAAAGACAAATTCCCGATAATAACATTTAACACATCATAGCATACATGCAGTGACCATGTGTGCATTAATTTTCCGTAACATACAACCAAGGAACCTGTGAGTTGTATACATAACTAAATGAGTACTTCCCTTGCAAGGCTGAGAGCAGATGTCTTCATGAATGTCTGAAGTGAGTGAATAACAGCACTCGACCACGAGTGCCCCACTCCCTATCGATCGCTGAAGGGAGTGAATTCTCGACCACAACCTTCTGCCATCACATTCCGACACATACATATACACTTCGTGTTATTCACTGCACTTTGTCATTAATCATGGTTTGCATCTGATGTGGGCAAAGTTGTGATCTCCATCGATTCTGAAAAACTGTCTACCACGAGATGGCACCACATCACACATACTGTTCCAGTAACAATCAACTGAGCTGAAATGGATGTCGGTGTCTCTCTTTGGGGATTACAACAGCATACCAGATGAGACGACAATAAGAACTGACAAGCCACTAGCACGATTCAAATGAACATATCAAGATATGAGACTGCCAGAATTTTATGAGTGTAAGTGACACAGTGGAAAGTCGAATATTACACTGCCTTCTAGGGCATTGTGGGACGTAGAAAAGAACAAGGAAAAAGGGGATTAATCAGAGGAGGGGAATATTTATCGTTGTGTATGTAATCAAAAAGAAACCGTTTGCAACAGTTTCAACACGGCACGGCGGTAGTGCTTTCTCACTATTGGTCCGAAACGCGAGCAGATGAATCCATAAGTTAGGGATGAACATTAGCCTCACATGTAGTGTTTCATTGTTAACCGGGAATAAGCATTAGCAAGTGGTGTGGAATATCCGAGAACAAGCCATTCCAAGTTTATTGATTTTCCACGAGTCAGTTTATAAAAGAAAACAGCAATAAAATAAAGCAATATAATAGATGCCGAATTCATAGCTGGTTGGCTCAACTGTGCCAGTAGCTCGTTTGTTTTGACGTGTGACACTCCTAAATAAGTTACTTTACTCAGGTACTCATTAGAACAAAATCCGGCGCTACATCGGAATGCTGTCCGTATTGGTCACTTAGCTGATATGCAAGTTTGTTTGAGTTGTCTACATTGATTGGCTGCCTCCTTCCGTGAATCGTTCAGCAACCCTTGTATCGATGAGTTTTCCCAATCCAGTCCCAGTCTACATAACGATAAAATCTCCTTACGGTTACAACGGTGCGAAAAATTCCGAAGTCCACACGAGTTCCGTCAGCATTCCAACCCGTCATAAGTACATGAATAACATAAAGCAAAATGGCAACTCCATTAAAGTTCTGTCGGTCAGCCGGTCGGTTGGATAGTCGTCTGGATCTCAACGTTTGAAAACCATAATCTAAGAGAGATCACATTGACTGGCTTGATTACCACATCACCCCGGACCAAAATGGTAACAAGCAGGATTAAGTGAAAAACTGAGAGAGAAGCGGGAAAAGATTAGGCGAAAAAGCTTCGCCAAAGTTCAGCTTACACCGATGAAAAAAGACAGCATTCAATCACCGATGAGAAGAACAGTGAATCAGAGGGGATGGACATCAGTGAACACCTAATAGACTATATAAGATACAAATCCGTAAAACAGTATAGAATACACCGATAGGTACACAAACAGGTAAACACACATACACTAACCATTGGCACAGACGATTTGTACAATGACCTCGGCTCTGAAGCTCGCTTCGTTCGACGTGACGATTTCGACCGCACGTTGTTGACCTGAAGCATACGACCGGTAATACGATCGAATATATCATACTCCACAATGGTTGGCATTGTGCTTCGACGCATAAACACACCGATCGAGGTCAGTTCCGAGGTGATCGTTATGTTGTAGCGCACATGTCGTGCAGTTCGCATTTGCCATTCGGCAGACCAAGCACCCATACGATCGAGTTGAATATGAACCGGTTTGTTTGGCTCTAATTTCACGGCCGGATTGTCCGGATCGAATAGACCTAGTTGTCAGAAAACGGGGACAGGGAAGAGCGTACGAGATAGTGATTATCATCGGCATCAACACCAAAACGCGCGTGTGAAATCGAAACCGTTACATACTTGACATATTACATCTCATTAATCGTACTTTATGCTATTTTGTTCGACTGTTATAATAAAAAAATCAAACAAAGTATTAGAAACGAGAAGATATAGCAATATTTTTCAGGTTTGGTTCACATTCAACATTAGGTGATTGAGCATTAGGCTTCAAAGCGATTAACAGCTGATTGGTTGACACGAGCGATTGTGCCGTGACCATTCGAAGATTCGGTACTCCGGAGCAGTTGGAGAAATATCAACGTACACAATAATCGAAGCTAATTCCGTCCTACCACACCACAGATAATCTGCCGATGGCAGTTTCACGCTAAAAACAAGTTCAATTACAGAAACCAGAAGAGTACCGAGATGTTTGAAATTGATAACACAAATATAATGATGTATCAACGTGGTTAGGAACAAAATTCTGGCTGACCATGCAACCGATATCTAACACACATGAAGAAAACAAGTTTGGTTGAAAAATCGAAGATATTGTGTCCATACATCAGAATGACAATTTTCGAACAGAAACGTGAATTGTGAAGTAACCGAAACTAGGATCGAGTGTTTGAAATTCACGAACTTAACAATGTAAGTAAGATTGTCTAATTACCAACTGGGTTAGCTGAGCATGAAGTTCCTCAGCTGGTCCGTAGGGCACGCAACATAAGAACAGATATGCATAGTCTCTCTGTCGGAATATAACTACTGTGCCAAACCTCACAGGGGGATATATTCAGTTTGGATACAGATGACACGATGACGCCAAGGTCTGATGGACACAAAATGTCAAGAGCTTTAGGCCCATGTTTGAAGAAGATAGAGGGGCATGCTCCCATGAGAATGAGCCTTCAAAGAAGAGAAGTTAGTAATCACAAGTAAATCGCGATCCCGAACTTCATTTGGAACGAAATAATCTCAACGCATACAAACCAAAGTGAACACACAATTGTCAGCAAGCAAAGTAACTGAAAACTGACGTCTATGAAACATTAAAGCCTGATCTCGGACAGAATCCGCTATCCAAGGTTGTACAACAAAACAGTACCCAAACCCATGTGTGTGTAGTTCGGCATAACAGTTACTTCCGACCAGGGAAGTTCAATTTTTTTACAAGTAACTTCTTATTGGGAGTTAGTCACACGATAACCTACAACTAACACCCAATCACGAAAAGGTTCGCTACTGTTCTCCTTGATCATTGAGATATACATTCTTCTGGACGGAAAAAGCGATAAGGATGAAGCGAAAATCAGTGTGTACATGGTATGTCGAATTCCAATATGCTGACCGTTTTACTTCAGTTGATACCTAACCGAGGAAAAGGTTCGCTGTTGCATCTGCCAAAAATGTCAGTAAACGCAAAAATATAGCTTTTCGACACGGAAAACGCATATAAAAACATTGATAAGGGAAGGTGAAGTTGAATAGTTGAAGTATTAGATTGCAAATACGGCAACAGGTGAAGTGTTATGTGATAGCCACGTGACACTAGTTTAAATCAGCTACCATGCAAAAAATCCAGCTAGTATTTTGACACGCAAATTAAGCGAGTGAACTCTTTCGTTTGTTCGTTAAAGGATAAACACTAGCCCATGTGAAATATTCTATTACATGTGGACCAGACAATGCCGGCTCATTCGAACGTCGACTTGCAAGGTAATTTAAATCAGATTTCACGGTTTGATCATCATTATCGACAGCAAATCAGACGGTGAATGTGACGTTTAACGACTAAACAACTATGCGGAAAAAACATAAACCCTAAAGGGAACGGATAGCAGCAAAACATACAAAAAACCTACGGCTAAAACCACCATTGAACATTAATATGTGAACAAACAACCGAGTAACAAATGGAAATAATGCGACATCTGCAGATTTCACTGCCCGGATTAAGTAATTGTACAGACAACCCAGTCACGTAAGTCACAGAGGATCATGTTTACGGGGCGAATGCAACCTGTAATAGATTACCAGCCAGCATCCGTCTTGATATATCTATGTTAAATCAACAATAATGCCGCTGAGTTCGAAACCTAATCCGAAAGGTTGAACTGCACACGGTGGGTAGCGTCCGATTCGAATTAGCCTGTCACAGTGACCGAAGCCAAAGAAGGCCTGCGCTTAGCCATCATTGCAATTGGCTTGCGTTGCACCACTTGCAGTTCAACCCCACACCACATATCCAGTGTAAGCCCGAAGGAATAAGACCAGGAGGTGTGCCAGTGGGGCCTTTCTGTCCAGTCGGCCAATGCTGGTTAGCCAATTGATGGGCTAATAAGGAAAGGAAATTCTTGTCTCTCGGAAACTAAACAGAGAGGGGCTGCAAAGAAGAGATCTACACTGAGGAAAAAGATTTTTGAAGCAAAATACAAGAAGCGTTGCAGTATAGGAGTGCAGGTTAGTGCAACCTAGAGAGGATAGGGATGAAAAGCAAAGTTCTCATTGGACTATGAAAAGCCAGGCAGATCATTCATCATACAATACACCAACAAAGCCGAGGAGAAGAATGGGTAGAAGACCACAGGCACTCAAGTTTCTGAATAGAGAAGCGGATTAAGTGTTAACGACCAGGATGTTGGCCGACGCAGTCATTAACAGAAGTGTAATGAATACACTGATATGACCTATCTGAGCCTCACGTACTCTTCGCCGACGGTGTATTATGAGCACGTTGGTGACCTACTAACCTCAAACGGCCAGCGCATTCGCGGCCACACACATCGCAATGCCATACAGTCACGTCACCGCGATCTATGGCACCGATAGTTCCCTTGCGTACCGCACGCTTCCGCTCGCGGTCGCGCAACAATTGTTCGTTGAACGCTTTGACGCCCGTCCGGACTGCATTCCTCCAGGCTGTCCGGTTCAACGCCAACCCTTCCCAACATCTAAAATCAATGTTACAACGTGAACCGCACACACACGTACAGAATGATGAAACCTAACAAAGCCAAAACAGCCGTCCTCCTCTTCGCTGGTGGTCAGCGGAATTAACTGTTTGCAAATAGGAAAACAGCCTAAACGAGTAAGAAATTTACACCAATGCTAGTTTTTACTGACGCCCCATGAATTGGAAGTTTTAGGCTGAGCAATCGGTTTCTATCTCCTGCACAACGGCGCTGACATAACGGATCAAAAGACCGGCGTACGAATATTCAATTTATTCGGCTGAATAAGTGAGATATTGCTGCACCAGGGTATATATGGTAGGTCACGACACCAGTTTTTAACGGATAGTGTGTAACACTAAGGTGAAAATTCCTGGAAAGAACCATACAACTTATAAATAAATGTCTGTGCATACTCTGTCAAAATGTGTTCAACAGCAATGAATGTCTTGAGGAAGGCGAAAAGCAGAAGTAATTACATTGTAGTAGTGGGGGGTCTCTGTAACGCGCCGGAAGACGCAGAGACTTAAAACAAAGTGGCTTGATTCCGGATGAGGCAGTCGGCTGGACAACAAGCACACCCATACACCCACAAAGGTGTGGATATCCGAGGATTGATAACCAAAACGTCCGAAAGGGAACATAATTTTTAAAACTTGTACGTGGAGCATAATGGTAGCAAGGAAACATGCACGAGGAATCCAGATGTAAAATTAGAATGCGAACACCTTTGAGGGATTCTCGCCGGTAAATTCGAATACACAAGAAAGTTGCGCAAATATTCATGCGTAAGTGAAGATAGCATACAGTGTAGGGGGTGTCATCAGCAGACGAATTTATTGATGAATATCACAGTCTATCAACGCAAGTCTAACTCGGGGATAGAGGGTTAGTCGTCAAATCTTGGCAGACAGTGGTAGTCCCTGGCTGATATGTTAACCATTGCAAGACAAGACTTTACTTTGTATCTATTCATAAATTGTCTCATCTAATATGAGAATGTTGAATGTGAGCAGACAGGATGAGGAGTTTGGCAATCATAGTAGAATACTATTGACCACATACATTGGTGGTCAAGGCAATTCCCTGTATATATTAAGATAACGTTTGATTTTGCGAGAACTGGAGACGGAGATACAAGACTTTGAAGCCTGAGGGATTATCGCCAGTCTCGTGTAGTTTGTTCGATCATACATTCCAACTGTGAAGAGACAATGACTTAAATTAGTGAACAGCGATCAAGAGATCCGGCAGATGACGAGCAGCAAAAAAAACCAGTCAGTGGCAAAAAAAGAATCAAAAGTGAACTCCTGTTCGCATATGTGGACACGTACCGATAATGGCTGGGTCTTGATTGAACCTTTCGATAAGACGAACACCGAGATGTTGTTTTTCGGCTATCAAGTGGACCAGAGCAGATGCGGTAGCGGACGTGGAGAAGGGGATGAGAAGGGGTACAGAGAGATAGAGCAGATCTCGAGAAAATATTCGGATGCCACAAAGATTTCACATTTGGTGGTGTTTGCAAAATCACAGAAATATTGATTCACACGTTCGTTTAAGTTTACGACATTGGTAAAAGAGCAAAGAGATAGTTGAACACAATTTAGAAATGAACAGGCCAGGAGAACCATGTAAGGTAAAGCCTTGACATAAAAAACATACCGAACGATAACACGTTCATAAGTGTGGCACAAAATATTCATTCAAGATGAGACCCACTTGAACGTCGGAAGAAAGGACAAAGGAGTGTTCCATTACTTGAATCTCTTAACAGCACTGACTGCATCATGAGATAGATTCGAATCAATTAACCTTCAATGTAGTTATCTGGATCTGAGCAGTCAGATAGTATTCGATTCGCACATGACCCAGTAAAGGAGCAAACAGTAAGAAGGTAAGACTGCTCCAGTTGACCTACAACTGCGTAAGTGAATGTGCTCCAGTGGCTGCGGGCAGGTATATGGGGAATAGAACGCACCATAACATTCCCCACCGTATCCACACTCCAGTTCATTGGAGCTTTTCCAATTTGCGTGGGAGTATATATCTGGCCCGAATAAACAAATTGACGGGATATAAGCTACAACCCACCAAAATCCGATCAAGTCAAGGTTTTCTTATTTTGAGGCTTCATGCAAAGTCTCTCCTAGGTTGACAACGGTGTGCGGTCTTGTTGCCATAAGACACTGAGGGAAAGAGTGCAGAGTCCAAAATGACCTCGAAGTATCAGCATCGTACTGCAGTCTTGCCACTAGAACAGCTCACATAACCCGCTCAATTGCTTAGGCAAATACGCAACACTCAGTCTGTGGGAGAGACGGACACAAACATAGAACACGGCTCGGATACTGCGATTTCGCAGAAGACCCATGAACTGGACATCACAACCCATCGTGCAACTCATCGTTTTCAATCAGTTTGAACAAGTTGCAAACATTCTGATGACACAATGATTCAAAATGTATAGTCTCTTACATAGGAATGTGACCGGCAGACGGTACTGGCGGTGTTCTACCCTGTTCTTGCTAGCAATCAATCCGATCATATGATGAGGCTGCAAACGTATACCGTCCGGTAGGTATCAGTTATTGGCGAGCTAAACCCTTCTGACAGATCCAGGAGGAATAGAACAATGAATTACGTGACACAAGTCTGGCATTTAAGACCAAGTTCGTGCTGTCACGGTTAAAAATAGCCATTTATCACGGGTGTACATCACACCAAATGGAAAGCAGTTGTTGTGAATTTATTGGTCTACGAACTCCCCCATCCCCTATTCCTCCCCCTGTTCGCATTCCTTGGTTTTTCCACCAGCCTGACATTAGAAACAACCTCGTTTTTGTTTTAATAAATTAATTTGTCAATAGTCGTCTGCGACGCGATAAGACATTCTTGAACTGGCCTACTCGTGCGACGGTTCACCTTTGACTTTGCCGGCTCCGTTCGGAACTCATTGATTTTGTTGAACGACATTACTGCCGTGAACGACTTAGTTTTGCCTAGTGTAATTATCTATGCATTCCCTTAATAGTACCGTAGAAATATTCGGGTCCAATCTTGTTTTCGGGCTACCTGTAACTCAACGATCGGAAGTGGATTGTTACAGGTTTTGTGTTTCAAACGGACAAATCGATTCACAATGAAGAGACGGACACCGCAATCGAAAATGTGGGAAGTAAAAGGTCATGTTCTGTTGAGTGCTCGGGATCACTATAGATTACCAACCTCGTTGAATACACATGTGTGTGTATACGAAACACAGTTATTCCGGCTACAGTTTGTGGTTTTTAAATTAACAGCTTGAAACAACTCTACTTAATAATGAGATTGATCGTTTCCTCCAGTGTTGAATCTCCTTAGCCTGTTTCCTTTTTCGATTTCCATAAAATTAATACTCCACCAATTTAGGTGATTAGACCAAAATTAATGGATAGTTCGCAGAACTTAGCTCTTCTGGTCAGCCGTGTAAGTGAAATCTGTTACACCAATTCAGGTTTGGTTTACTTCCACAAGTAGCTGAGTATTCACGTGGTCAAGGTTAGTGAAGAAATTAGTTGTTTATTGATGAGTAGTAAAGAACGTTATGTTGTACACTCAAAATTGTTTGTAATCGTCTCATTCCCTTTCACTTTTCAGTCAGCGCTTTTTGTGAGGAAGCACTAGACATGTGTTTCGCTCTTACTAGAACTCGTCAGTAGTATGTGCCCATGGCACGATCCGGACTAGAGTTCTTGAGTGGTTGGAAAGTCTCAGGGAATTCGACAGTTGTAATAAATTGTGAGTTGTATTCAATTTATATAGACCGAAATCCCCTACTTCTCATCTACAATTGAAATATTGCTGAACAAGTTACTGATTTTTTGCAACTTCAACGTGAATAGAGGTTTCAATCATGAGATTATCTAGTGGACAGCTAGGGTGCCTCCACTAGAGGCGATCGGGCAATTTGTGCATTACACACAAGCAGATGTGGCTGAACGTTTTGCATATGATAATTCAGTCGTGCCTAAAATGAAATCAACGATGCGGTGGTTAACGAGGTTGCTACGCGAAAGCGTGACCGGAATTCTAATCCAGGTCATGGCGGGGATACGCAATACTATGATGAGCAATAACAAGAACGAAGCTCGAGTCGAGTTCCTCACTTCAAAAGGGACTCACTGGAAAAATATGCAATTTGTATAGACTTGCTGTTACTGGGTGTCTTCGTTGGTTTCGCTTGACGAAAACAGATCATTCGTCCAATCACCAGTTTTTCGTGATTTTAGTTCGCCTGACTCAAGACATGTCAACTGACAAAGACGAAAACATGGTGATCGACTGAGGTGCGGACTGGCTCGAATGTGAAGACTGTGATCAAAGGTGAGCTGTGTTCAGGTTATGTCTACCAAATAATTTACCATTTAGTAGTAGTGTGAAATGTTGCTTAGGAGTTTAAGTACTGTTTGCGATAGACTGTCAAGTCCTAAATATGGGGTCATCGATTGGAAATGATAAAACAGTTAACGTGCCTCGTCAAGGCGTGATTGGACGATCTGGACATTATTCACAAGCGATTGTGGCTGAACGGTAGTTCGGTTATGAATACGGTGAGATTAATGACGCAGTAGATAGCACGGTCGTCTAGTGAGGAATATGGACTAGAAGCCTAAGTGACAATCCAATCCGCGTTGCCGCCACAAACTTGTAATGTGGTGCCCTGGTCGGTAGACTTGGAACCACCGACTGAGACTGAGGTCCGCAATTGCATTGCGGCTCTCAAGCGTAATAAGGCTGCT
>QNGE01000689.1:0-49854 GCA_008508345.1 Paragonimus westermani | reverse complement strand
TATATATATATATATATAGGGTTTGCTTTTTCTTCATGGTTGTGTGGCAGTTAAGCATTGGTGTGAACCACTGATGTATTGCTGTCTATGATGATGATGACAATCCAGGAAAAGACTATACAACAATGACGAGCTCTAGCGAGAGCAAAACCGGTTTACTGACTCTCTGTGGAGACATTAGTGATTTTCAACTTATGTATACGAAACATAGATGACTTGAAAGGCGTGCTACAACCAATGGGGGAAAAACTGAGATGAAGAACATAAAGGTGCGCAGGGAGAAAGAAACATCGAGTTCCAAGCAGATGTGCAACACGAGCGTCCTTGACATCTATTATTGGCCATTCGAGACGCCGTCCACAACCGAAGTTGTTTATTGTTCTTTAGACAACAGTCAGGAAGCGGAGAACACCCCTCCGAAACAAGCTTTGACGATGGAGTTTTTACGTTCCGAACCTAATTCACATGATGACATTCAGGCTTCCCCTCCTCGCCTGGCCTATATAGTTGACATGTGGTGACCACATGGAGTGACAAACGTGCCACATTAGCAAACAGGGCGCGAGGTGACAGTCGGAGTTAACATTCGCGAGAAGTGTCCAAGCCAGCGCAAACTGTGAAGGGGGATAAGTACGGGGAATTGCCGACATAGTCTGTTTGTTCAAAAGACCTAACGGCGTACTTCATCACCACCGGTGCGGCGCTTTCTCTACGCGCCCTTAATGTTTTGGAGACGGTGGTAGTAGAAAACGGATACTCTGTGAGTATCCTCCGCTTCCGCGATCCTCCAGTAAGGCTTCTTATACAATGGCGTTATACACTTGAACTTCGGCCGAAATAATGAGATCAGACTACATCCGATGAGAGGTAAGCTGGCAAATACCATTCCCGCATTAGCTATACGACTCGTGATCTCACCAAACATCCCACCAGTGCTGATGCAGCTCCAGTGGCAAGTGAATTCCCAGCTCACCTCCAACGGTTCATCGTTGAGGGTGAGGAGTGCGGAGTCCTACCAGTCCCATAACTGTACTGTAAACTTGAGAGACGCAAAGATCACACTGGAGTGATGGACTTGCGATGTTGAAAGTTGGCAATATGTTACCATAAGTCCAAACTCCGTGCGATAGTGAATCACTTTCAAGATGTTGACATACTTCTCGGGGACGTCCCTTCTTGATAGACAGTCTCAGAGCGTAGCTCTGTCAACCGGGTCAAAGGTCCCTATAAGGTCTAGAAAGGCAACACCTGCTGGTTTACTATACGAATGGCAGTTTTCAAACAGCTAGTGGAGTATGTGGACGTAGTTAATGTGGCGGTGGCCATGGTAAAACATAACTTGCACCCAAAGGATATGGCGCTCATGAATCATGTTTAGTCTGCAAAGTGCGATGCGCTTCGACGGAAAAGAACTCGGGGTAATCCATCGATAGTTGACATAAGTATCGCGTGAGCCCCTTTAGGAAATAAAGACCATTTTACTCAGACCCCAATCGTTCGAAAGGAATTCACTGACTCAGGAGCAAAGTGGTGAGCATTTTGACTGATGGCGGGCTTCTAACCTTAAAAATCGGACGGATATCGTCCGGAAGCCCGAGGCCCTCTGATGCTCCAAGAACTTTGGCTCAAACGACATCTCTGTTTCCGTAAGCAGAGAAACACCAACAGACAAAGGAGCACATGGGATACCGGAAGCCGAAGTTAACGGAACAAGTGGATAATTGGACTTCTGTTGGAAGTGCTCAGCTCAGAGTACTACGCATCGGTGTAACTCACCATGAGCTTTATAGATTGTCATGTTAACATCTGACACTCTGCTCTCCATCGCTCGGATGAGATGGGTAGGCGTTTTGGAGCTCCCGGCAACGGCTTGTTCCGTATCGACAGCTCGATGTGTCCACTGGGCTTCGCGATCCTCTCAGATGTTTGCTAAGTCACAGTCATACGGTCTTGTACGCTGAATTACATTTGTTGTTGAGTGGAATATTCGGGCGAGCAGCAAGAAGTTCCACCGAACTTACAGAAACTCTGCGACTTGTAACTTACCGAACAAGTTGGGTAAGTGCCCACTGTGCCTCCAAATCGACCGGTGAAAAAGACCCCGAACTGGCAAACAAGAGCTCCGGGAGGTGGGTGGGTCTAGGACGCTTATGGTTCTGATAACTCAGTTACGCCGAGTTGAGACTGACGACAAGGTGATCTCCCACCGAAACTCAAAGCGAACTTGGTACCTATTAGCGCAAGATTAAAGTCCAGATAGGTGTTTCAGAGAGATATGAAGGTTTGGAAACAGCCATACCATCTGCAGCTGGCAGTTATATGACCAATCCGAATCCAAAATTAGCTAGACGATGAAGGCCGCCAGCTAGCATTTGGGAGCTGATGCCCACTGGAACCATCTGGGTACAGTGTTCAACCAGAAGTCCCGATGGTTTTATAGAAGCGGAACATGTCGAAGAATCTTCAGCAAAGATTACCCGAAAGACGGATGTTGAGGAGTGAGTATATGTACATAACAACGTGGTGAATCAAGTACGAGGATCATATACTTTTCAAAATTGAACCGCACCCATTCAGCGATCCTAATTACTTCGATCAATTATGCTAAGAATATAAATCGTACATACCCAACCTGCGCTGGCTGTGAGCGGCGATTAACTCCGTTCAACTTGGAACTGGAAACATTTTTAGCGTGGATCGTGAAAGCAGTAAAGTGTGGTTTCGAGTTATCCACTCAACATTATGTGCAATTCACGAAAGACTCATAGTAAATTCACCGCAGCTATAACTACGGGTGACTCACCCTGGAGCACACGAGTTGTTTCACAAAACGAATAAGGGTTCGACTGTAAGATGGATTACAGCACTATGACGAAAAGGGGTTCAATCCAACATTAAACAATGACCGAAAGAAGCAAATCACTGCGTACACATTACGGTGGCTAACAGAGACAGGAGTAAACACAGCCGACATTTGTTACTTGCCAGGTTTTAAATGAAGAAAGCACTTATTATACCGATGTATAGAACAGCACACAAAAAGGTCAGCTGGTTACAAGACTCAGTATAATAGACAGGTGTAAGCTGGCGGTTGATCCTGATGCTTCGGCGAAGTTTTGTAGACCACCTGGTAGACCCATTAAACGCATTTTACTTCACAACATGTAATTACAACATGAATGCGATTTAAAACCAGGTGCAACTTGAATCCCACTTCGAAGATTCAGCACCGACAAAGTCTATTGAAGAGCTCTTTAGGTGACATAAGTAAAACCATGCTTTGGGGGTGACTGACAGTAGTATGCCAGTTGCTGACCTACGACCTTGGGAATATGCATCCACTGCACGCCTACAGAGGGTAATTTAACAAATATGAAGAAATCGAACAAAAAGAAACGTACAAATATTCCAATAAGCCTGTCGGTTCATCAATGCAATATAACCGCACAAATGCATGTGATAAATAACTCTTACTTGACAGACATCGTATGTGTAAATCATAATGAACGATATTAAGTTACTTGCATCTAGACCACCGGACGTTTGTCCATACGCATCCCCACGGATACGAACGATGAGGGCAATCAGTGAGGATGACGTGTAAATAACGATTCCGTCCAATTACACAGACCTTTTAGATGACCGGACTGAGCTTAAGCAAACGCGCAAGATAACAAGAGTAATGGAATAAGTAGCTGAAAAGGGGAAACGTCACGTGATAGGCGGATGTTAGTTATATCAATGTTGTGCCATGGTGGTCTCGATAAATTAGTAGACCGATGGAATGCACAGGTTACGTGTATGTCTATTCAAACACGTACAACCACAAACATGAATTTCACTCCCTAATGAGGCTAGAACATAGATTGAGCGATAAACCAGCTTAAAATGGTTGAAAGTACGGGTCGTAACTTATTACTGCTGTCACTGTTATGTTTCGGATTTGTTGAGGCAAACTCGATTCACACAATGGTTTAACTTTCTTGCTCAGTCTGTTCACCTGTGTAACGAGCAAACAGAAGGTTATGACATATCTGAAAAGGATGGTGAGCCGCGTTTCGTTAATGGGTGTACACACACACAAGAAAAAAGGTCAAAATGATTTGTGACCCACCAGAGAATGAGATAGCCAGGACAAGAGCCAGTAGAAAGGCCAGCACCAGAATACTGATAATCCAATAGTACCACGGACAACGACGCTTGGATTTGCGTGTTTGTACTACCAGGCTGGCTTCAGTATGAGGCTTCTGGTTTCCGTATGAACCGATCGTCTCCCGCGTTCCATAAGTGGGATCCACGCTACGCGCATCCAGTAGATCGTAGCTCGGATGATTCGGAGGGGGTAACGGCGGCATGGAGTTGGTTGTCTGAAGCAGAGCCACGGAGGGCATATCCTCATGTCCTAACGTCTGACTCCGTATTGGCATATTGCTATTGTTCACAGAGGCTGCAGTGAGGCTCATAGTGAGACCGTCTCCTCCAACACTGAGTGCATGATTCATCATGCTCTGCAGGCCGTCTTGACTGACAGAAGGAGGGACGGTACTAGACAACAATCTAGAGCAGGAGTAATAAACAGTGGACCATTCAAAAGATTCGAAAAGGCCACAATCTAAGAATACATTCGATTTGACTTCAGCTCACCTAACCCGGCAAAGTAAATAAAACCAGAGGACGTGTGAGAAAATGCTACCACGAGGAGGTTACGCTTTGCCACCTGTGGTTCCACCAACAAGGCCAACGTCTAATGAGCAGTCATACGAATCACTGGTAGGAAAACATTCGAATTGGCGCCATACAGTCTAGTTTGTTAGCTAACGGCGGGCATAGTTTAATTGCAATGAATCGGATGTGTGTAGGTGAAATCAATTAGACAACACGTTCCTATAAGCCGCTCGAAGACAGCCGACTGCATACACGATTGACCGGCTGTGAGATTTTTCCAACATTCAAAGGAGAATAGGATAAAAAAGAAAATCAGAAAGGGATCGAACGTAACAAAGTACAATGGGCCTGATGTAAGGAACCGCGTTGTCGATGATGAGTTTTGTTCACTGGTCTGGCTCCTTCGAAGATCAGTATTAGCCGAAAATATCCTTTACAGATTGCCTACAGACGTCCGCGCAGTAAACCAGTCTCGCATTAAGTAGATATAAAAAGCTTATGAATTCAATCATCTGAATAGTAATCATTTCAGACGATACGTTAAGTGAACATAAACTTGAGTTAGGTTGAACAATCCTCAGGCTGATGTGCAAATCTCGATATACACATACATACGCACGTCAAAAAATGTTCAACTGTTGAATTCGAACAACTTCGGATTGGTCGCCCGTTTTGTGACTTGTGGAAGGTTTCAAAAACTTTCCTACCGTTTGGACTGAGCAGATAAAACAGTCATTAGTCAAGCGGATTGATCGAGCGGTCCGTCGGTAATACGTATAGGAACCATCAGCAACCTTAACGAAAACCACGTTGAAGGAAGACTACCCTGAATGTGTTTGTTCATCAATTTACACGGTTCATCTGTTCTCGACCAAGCAAGCACAGCTCCATGTCAATCAAAAACGCCCAAACGTGATAACTGCCCGGATGTTGGCGCAGTTACTCCCAGTGGGTGGGCGATAGGTGTAGTGGAATGGAGGGTGCAGTTTTAGTTGATGCAAACGAGGTGTTCAATCAAGAGAAGACAGGTTGTGAAACAGGTGGGTGAAGAGAAGTTGGATGGAGATTCGTTATTGATAGTAAACAATCTGATTTGATGCAAGACAGTGTATCACAGAACGGTTGTCTGATGCGGTATCCCAGGTTTGAAATAAAGTTTGTGCATTTCTATCATGCACCATCAACTTGATATCATGATCGGATGGTCGTAGTTTTGCGATGTGTGTGGGCACAACAAATTGACAATCCCACGCTGGTTTCTGAACAGAATACCGCTACATATATAGGGGTAAGAAGAATCTTTCAACTGTTGGAGATGCAATGGATGCGTGGTTTTGCATAACTGACAGATCTAAAAAGTTAGTCTGCGGTCCGTTTGATCAAATCATAATTTGCTAGAAAAACCAGGACTAAAGGTAAGCACGTGAGGGTGTTTGCAAAGATCACTCAGTTGCCTACGACGAAGAGGACTTCGGGTGATAGATAGACACCAAGTAAATCGCGTACATTCTTCTTACACCCAAAACACTATTGTCCAGTATTGATGAACACTGTGGGTAACACAAATGTGGTTAGGCGCGTCCAAGCCACAGTGCGGTTCTGATAGGACAGATGGTGTGCCAGCACCCTGACTAGTCAACTTAAAGTAAATGACCAGGATGAGTATTGGGGTAGCATGAGAGTTGTAGGAACTAACAGTTAACAAAAGTGAGATGTAGGTTAAACCTACGAAAAAGACCTCCAGAATGTTTATGCAGACCGTCCAAAAACCACAGCGGACATAGAAGCTTGTCTTCGTCAGAATTCAGCTAGAAAATCAGGAATACGCATTTTTTGAACAGAGACACTGTCACCTATGTAACGCAATCGGATTAGTAGCATCTGTGTAGAGAACTTTTAGCCTATCGTGATCGAAAGTGGATCAGAAGTTGCACTAGGTTAACTATGGGACACTTTAAATATCGATTTGAAGATAGCATCCACAATGATTTTCTCGAGCGGACTTGCACCTAGACAGACGCACAGTGGTATGAGGAAGGTCCTTAGAAGGTTGATTATCTGCGGAGATCGATTAACAAAGGAAGTGTAATCCGAATTCTCAAGAGTGCTTAGTGAACCATCCGACTGAAAAGAAGTTATTCTTGTCTCAATGCAAACCACGTGGTTCCGCCTAAGGAAATTGAGCAGAACAATAGGGGGACGCAAATCCTGTAAATTTTTCCATAATAACAGTTCGTAGGTTGCGAACACACAGCGGTACTTAAAATCTCTTGAATCACAAAAACACAGACACACTGACCAAAAGTTATTGATTAAAGGAATAGAGAGATGACGGAGATAAAAAACAGAGGAGTGCAAGCAATCCCAAACGGCACATGATGGGAATAACAACCATTAGACTAGACATAGTCTGCAAAAAATTGTTGTTGAACACACGGAAAAGAGTGCAATATGTATTGAATAAAGAGATAGGGAAAGAGAGACCACGTTTCAGGTTGTCATGTAAAAGTATAACCGTGGAGTCACAAAATCCAACTGCAATTAGTTTGTAATACGAGATTTATCATGAATGATGGTGGGTTATGTCCCGTAGCCTCTATATAGGTAGAAAGTCCTAGTTGTCTTCTACCAATCTGGAACACGCTCACGGATGCATACAACAAATCGTACGTTTGTTTTCCTTGGGCAACCCATACCACACTTGCATGAATAATTGTACATAAAACGGTATGCAACAATCAGTCTGGAGCTTCGTATGGATGTCATTTCCAACGACAAATCACATATGATACTTGATGTTCAGCTGGATATTTCGATTGCCATAAATTGAACACCATTTACAGTTGGTCGCAGATTTGGTAATTATACAGAAGTTTCTAGCCGGCAACTTTCGAAAAGAAGCATTCGGTTCGAGTTTCAGTTTGGGACCATCGAGAGGAGACACGGTAACTGTCCCGTTAACTCCAATCGATAACCCCGCGATTAGGACTTCCGAGACAGGTCGAAATTATTGATCNAACTTGAAAATAAACCAAATCCCCGACTACTCATCAGTAATCTACAATACATAGTTTCAAGCAACCCATATCATGGTGGATGCCCATGCAAATATTAAGGAGCAATAGGAAGAACGCTCCATGCATGAGGATACGCAAGAGGATTGGTCAATTTGATATGACCAAACAGCATCCGTTGTGTAATTGCCGATACAACAAAGAGGATGGCCGCCTCTGTCAGCCTGTCAAACTCTTTTTCTGTGTATGCTTGTGTATAAAATAGAGTTGGCAGGGCATCTACTTTGGACAGACGAGGTAATCCTGTCCAGCTGTCCGATCGTTAACCAGTCTACAAGGGAAATCAGAACGAATGACAGAAGAAAACTGACTGGCTTGCCGGGCGGTTATGGAAGCACACAAACACACAAGCACATAATAGACCACATGAATCACGCGAAAGAGAGGGGATCGTATCGAAATCGAGGGCGCTGTAATAATGCAATAACATTAGTATCACCATGCGGAAAACAACTAAAAAAAACTGCCACACAAAGAGTATATCAAGCTTCACCGTGTATACCACGCGTGAATGTCAGTATGTCAGTTCAAAGCATGCTGACATTTAGGGGGACAGAAAAAAAAACAGATCCAGAGAGATGCTTGCCCGCTTGCGCGCCTACACAAAAAAGTTTGTCCACAAATGACATGGATGAAGAAACAAGCAAGCAGCACTCTGAAAGACAGTCGAGCGCACTTCATGGTCCATGTCAACGGAAGGAATATTTAACCAAAGTGATTAATTGATGCACCTTCGCATCATCATCATCATCGTCAGCAGCAGTAGCAGCAACCACAACTACACCAACAGTGGTATGATTAGGCTTGGTTAGTAGGTGAGTATCACCGATTGGGATGTTGGCGATGACCAGTATAGTCAAGTCCATAAACCACAGAGAGGAACAGGACAGGTAAAAGAGTGAATGTGTGTAATTTATGGCCAGGTAATTTCAGCCATATGATATACAATGGATACAGCATAAAATTATAATTGAGCTCTCTGATCACCGAACACATCAGAATTGATACAAGCGAAACCTGACATTAAAAAGTTTACACATCAACTAAGACAAAAACCACTGATAACCGCAATCGCTTGCCATTTTCTGAAGAGTCATCAACCAGTGGTGTGTTTCTGTAGGTTTCATATTGAGGTGATTGGGCTGGGAAGTCGGTGTCCGTTGTGATGTATATACCAACATTTGTCCAGTAACTTAGTCTGAAACGGGCAACATTGAATAATGAGTGGTACAGTTAGTTCGACCTTTGACTCACGCGTTCTGGCTGACTACTTCCTACTCTGTGGTGCGCACTAGATGAGGCGTATATACATTTGTCACACCTGCATGCACAACAAAGCGGAAGAGGTCAAATCTCGCCGTTTGTAGATAGATGTCTGAAAAATCGGTACGCTGCTTTCATCGAGAACCATATGGAACAGAAGGGATAGAAAACAACGCATAAGCCCCACAAACTCGAATGCTGGGAACTAAACTACAGCCCGTCTACAATTTACTGCATTCTATTGGGTTCAATTGAACGGATCAGTCTGATCCTGGATGATGAGCCACATCGACGGGTTCAGAAGTAGCAAAGTTGAAAACAGACAGACCTGACCAATCAGTATTGACTGGACAGTCGGGTGATAGCAACTGATAAGGTTCGCCCTGTTGATTCTTAGCCCATTGTACTCGTGCCCCTCCCCCCTCCCGAACTGAAGGCAGATAAAATCACATCGTTTAGCAGTGTAGTGCTAACTGAGTTCTGGTTGGTCGATACTAAGCCGATGGATCGTTCGATTATTTACCTACTTACCCACACTGACCGACCCAATGTGCACATAACACATTTGCATGACACCGACAATGTCACGAGCTAAGCTGGTCGACGTGCGGTAACTGTGGCCGTGACAACGCCTGGTCAGACTGATGGCAATCAACCACACTCGACAAAGACATCTGGTGTTAAAATTGGACAACGAGAAAGAACATGAAAAAGAGCTGTGTTGACTTAACTTGTTAGTACATTGTTGATGAGGAAAAACCTGGTCATCCTCGAGTTGCCAGCCTACAGTGAACGTTAGTGACGCACCTCCACACCATCATGCTATGCATTATTTCGTTCTTGCACGGGCCTATCAAACAGAGACAGCCGAGCGGGGAAACGAAGTCGTAACCACAGTATCATAAGATGGAGCGATATCGCTACCTGGAGAGCGATGTGAGAATATAAGCGGACGATAATGAAAGGGTGAGAGAAAGGCCACGAATGAGACATCTCAGAATTCCGAAAGTGGGGAACTGCAAGTGGCTTCTGATTGACTTTCAACGTAATGTTAGTAAATTTATATTACCACAGTGAGCACGTCCATCTCAACGATCTTCGAACTTATGTATACATTACTTTATGTCAAATACTGTGTAAGGTTGTCACTGCTTCTATTTCCATGTTCACGTGCTGCACGCTGAGTGAGAGAGATGACCACATGATAAAACTATTAGGTTTGGGAACCACCGGTTTAATTCGATCGGTCACTGGTTTTCCATGAGCATGAAGAATAGTTAAGTGGGTGTTGACGTTATCTGTTTGAGACTCCCAATGATAGACGGAAAAGGACGATTTGGGTTGACAAATTTTTGATAGTTGGAAATAATGATGGTGTTGCCCGCAGCTCGTGTTGACAAGTTAGGCTCACCGGACCAGGCGAACATTCGAATACCCAGGTTGAAAGTGCGTATTATGGAACAATTGCAGCAGAATATTCCAAACAGTCAACGTAATTAGACGATCTCAGATGGACAATGTCTTGCGGGTCAACAAACAGCAAATCATAAGGGGTGTGTAGATGAGAAACCGAAAGTAAGGCAATGCAAAAATCGCGAGTTAATTCCGTGCATAATACGGGCACTAGGCTGAAAGATCTGGTCACGTTGCACAGTAATACGATTAAGTCCTTACTATCACCGAATTGGACTAGTGTACATTCAATCGAGGTGAAGGGAATAAAAAGTGAACTGGTGGCTAAAAAAAGATGGAGAAGTGAGGTAAATGGAGTGCTTAACCAAAATAAAGAATTCCAAAAGAATGAACAACTAACTTGAACAGTGAAGGAAGGATACACGCCCGAAAGAACATTTATCTAACGCTGTGGAAAGCTACTTTGTGTCGCGGACGAGGTACATGTGCAACGCGCTGTTTGTCTCCGTGCTGTTGAAATGCCTTACACAATAAACTGGCCCAAACACGAGAACATTCGTAAACAAACAATATTTGTATAATGCTTCATGTGACATCAAAAACGGATCTGATTTTATTAAGTGAGAAGAAGGACCAAGCGTATCTGCCATCAGCGCACAGCGGACTCAAAGTAAGATTAATGTCAGACAGAAAACTGGTAAATTCAGAAAAGCGAACTGCGTTTGATTGAACACATGGACCGATTGCTATCGAGGGCAATAATAAATGAAGTTGGAAAGCAAGGTACTAATATTAAGAGAACTTGGTTCATGGTTTGGGGTTACAAATAAGCGTTCCAATTTCACCCGTAGACCATTAAAATAACCTAAGCGATGTGTACAAACCAGTTAGTCCGTTCATGTTTGGCTTGCAATATTTTTTTTGATGCTTGAGAAACGGACAGCGGAGACTTTTGTGGATTCGGCGGGTTTACACGCACATTCCCCTTATCAAATCGAAAGTAGTCTACCAAAACCAATGGTACGAACATAGTAGTTGGTGACGGAGCAGGTTATGAGAGAGCATCTCTAATCAGTATTAACACAAGCGATGTGTATGGTGCTATGAGCTGTGTGTGAAAGCTAGATATCATAGGATGCATAAACGTAGACCAAAGTTTTGAAGGATTGAAAACCCTTTAAGTAGTGGTCAAAAACACAATGTAACGGAAAATCTAAGACTCAGGACGATTCGGTTCGTTTTGATCAGTGTTCTACACCACCAGATGACCTGGGTATCAGAAGTGAGGTGGAGTGAAGATACTGTACGTACAACGGCTAATGGGAAATCCTATATTGTCCTATTCACCACATGGCATTACTGATTCCGACGTGCAGGTGGAAATTTTTGTTGGGGTGTCAAGGATATTTAGCAATTTGTCACAATGATGGATAACTGAAAAAAATCGTTCACTAAACTGCACTTTGTAAACTAGAGTGTCCAGGGTGGCTGAGGTCTGAGCACGCGATCAAAATCTGGCTTCATACCGCCAACTGCAGTTAATCTAATCGGTAACCGACAGTAGCGTTTTGGGAAAGAACAGTACTCAAACATATACCAATACAGAAATTATGAGCCTAGGAGTAATCACAGACCCGATGAGTATTCAAGGAAAACCTGTTATGCTGACGGGTGAATTGGGGGTTTTAGACTGGAGAACAAAACTAGGTTGTACCAGAGGTTTTTCAAGTAGGTCAGCCTCTTCATTCGGACACAACCTGCTGTTTTATTAGGTTGGTTGAACAATACCATACACATAACCTGGAGGTCTGGTGCTGAGCAACAAAATCGCTTGAAGAGATCAATTGCGTCCGTTAATGTTAGCTGAGCGTCAGTCGCATTGGAGCTTATTCATCCGGTGCACTAAAAGATGGATTAGACCACGACAAAATCAAACAGCGATGTGACTACGGACACCGAATACACTGACTTCTCAGTTCAGTAAGGTAGTTAAATGCTTCCTGCGAGGTTGGTTGAATCAGGGTAACGCAAACGGGCGGTTTCAGACGCTGGCAAGTAGGACAACACGGTGTAATCAGTAGCGTGTCGTGCTCGGAGGATGTGAATTCATCTAACTAATCGGACTTCATCTGTTGTTTTCCCCATAAAAACCCCCATTGTTGCTGTTACAGTAAGTATAGTGCTGCTAGACTCAAAGGGAATCAAACATGGCACTTGTTAGTCAAAGTCAGTCCTGTGTTGAGTAGGAAGGAAACATCTAATATCACTGTAGTGCGAAAGTTAAACGATCTACGTATAGTTGTGCGAAGAAGTGGATGTTGCCTACACATTTACGTTGATTAAGCCCCCTTGTCTATGGATATGATCAGTCTAGCCGAATGCTGAGAATAAACCTATTTACCCGATCCATGCAGTAACGTTTGGATAACACAGCCAAGTGGAATGCATCATGTCGAGACGACTAAACTCGAATAGGTTGCTCAGCCTAAGACGGCGTGGTCCGCCATAGCAAGAGCGGCCATGTTATATGGACGGGAGCTTGAAAAAGCTAGCACACATGCATAATGGTTCGGTTTTCGCACAATGTCCGACAATGAGAACGAACACACAGTGTGGTGTTGCGTACACCGAAACAGAGGAGGTGACTGAAATAACAAGCCTATTTTTCGATCGACAGGGTTTGGAGAAATTGGGTGGGTATCGTTTGTTTTTAACATCGACCTGGTTGATAGATTAGAAGTGTTTCCAGTGCTAGATTACTATATATACGTTGTGATGCACAAACAGCTGAGAAACAGCTAGGGAAATGCTATCAACCAAGGCATATTTGTTGCTCATGTGTGTGCAAAAAGACAGACTGTTAGATGTCAATTACAGATAGCAGCCAAACACACCTCCTCCACAATTAAAGTCACACTGAGTTCACATGCATAGCCCCAAGTTTACGACGAATTTTATGCGTTAATTGGGCACAAGCCTGAAAGTTTAACTCACCTAACCTTGGCTGATTGGCGTGACCTCGATTGACCAACTTTCTATGGGAAACGTCTACATTAGAGGGTAATGGTGATTCACCAGACGGCGTATTGGACGCAGGCAGACAATGCTGTTTATCCGCTTATATGCGAAGGCAACGGGTCAATATGTAATTAGAAGCAGGACAATAGATTCGATAGAGATATAACAACAGCGACAGAAAGCACCTACACAAGCTATGTCATGATGTAAATTACTCTCACTTTATCTGGATCATCTCTATCACAACCAACAGCTATTAGTGTAAGAGTAGTGTATTTTGGATAATCGTGCCAGAGAGTGTACGTAAGTTAGGTCAATTACAAAAGATATAGAAGGTTTTCCGATCCACGATTGTTTCAATAACGCTCCAATGGGCTGTCGTAGTAGTATTATCAAATGTACTCTATGGTCTAGTAAACAATAGAAGTCTGCCCTCAGCACTTCCGATGGTGGAATTTAGTAGTCGACTAGACATAATACTACGACTAGGCAACTGAGACTTTAACCGCTCCCGCCTTCGGCTGTCTGATGAAACCATATCGCATAAGTCTCTTATCCCATTGATTACGCTCGAGTTAGACGGTGTGTGGGTATAAGGTGAAAGAGAGCGGGGAAACCAACGTTTCTTAAGAAGACAACAGTGGCAAAAGCGACAACAATAACAAGGTTTGTCGCCCCGGTAAATATGCCAACAATTGGTTGGTCAATCGAATTTCCCATGCCCCGAGGGTCAAGTTACGATGGATGTGAGCCAGAAAGCTTAGGCGAACACGTTTTGCAGAATGCGTAATCGAGCTACAGATGTCCTATTCCACAGTGGCCAACAGTGTGGCAACGCGAAACGTCGAACAAACAAAAGGAGACCAACGGGTTTAGCTGAGAGAGATGAGAAGAGTGTAAAGCAACCTACCAGCTGATGGACAAAGCGCAAGGAACACGAGGGCTGGGCGAACAAGCCGGAACTCAAGAGTTTTTCGGTGTGAAAAGACGAATACCAGCAAACAGTGTGTGCTTGCATTGTTGGTGTTAATCATGTACACACACACACACACACACAGAGGGATAGATGACAAATCGACCTGTGAAGGAAGCTCAATAAACATGGGTGAGTAAGGCTAAGTCTGAAGAGGATGAATTTTAGCTGACAGATGTCAAAACGAGACAAGTTAGCAAAACTTTGACCGAAATTGCCGGAAATGAAGAGTAACTAGAAAGAAACAAATCAATCACATGAGTAAGTCCGGAATGCAACAGGGTTTCAATGGAGGAGAAAAGCGGCACAGATGTTCCTATTATTAACCGCCCCAAACATAGAAGAGCTGGTTAACTTGTCTACCGAGCTGTGGTCATGAAATCCTGGGATATCAGCGGGCGGAAAGTATATGTCAGTGGATACTATGAGAAAAAGATGAGGTTCCTAAATCCTCAGCCCGAGCGACGAACAACAACAACACTGTTCTCAACTATCAGAGACGAGAATGAATTAGAGAGACACCGGTGAGAAACCGAACAAATCAAGTAAGCGAGCCAGGTGAACAGAAGCGACTAAACATCGTATATTAAGGCTTTTCTAAGTGAATATTAGCCGATACGAACGAGACATTTCGGCACTTGCCTCCGAATTTTGTTCCACAGGGGTATACGCAGCAGAAGTCTGGCCCATACGACCGTAAGGTAACCATCGATTACCCATGTTCTACAACTGATATATCAGCGAAATAGCCACTGTTTTTATAACCAGGGTTGTTAGGCGACCATTGTTGTTGTTGTTGTTGTTGTCGTCGTCGTCACCATCATCGTCATCATCGTCAGAGACAGCAATACGTTGATGTTCCGCGCTGAGATCTAACTGCAGTAGGTCTTAAGGGACTGTGATATACACATCTTCATAACTGAGCTGATCCCTTGGCATCGATTTTGCTGACTTGGGCACGCGAATGATGTCACCAAATCACCTCATGAGGCCTTATCTGCGGAAAAAGTGGTGCAGCGGCCGAGCAATGACTACACTGGGGTGTGCACCGATTGACGAAAAGGCCTGTCCAGTAGAATCAACACCCTTTCCCAAATTGTGGCTCCAGGATCCGCACCACCTACGATTGGAGACGCTGCCAGATATGGTATGGAATCATAACCAATGTAATTCGAGCTGGGAGTTCATCATTTCTTGAATGTATTGGTCTGTCCATTAGCCAAACAATAAGTGCTACTAAGCTCACTCCAGTTCGTCAATGTATTATGCGTATGACGGAAAACTGGTTCTCGACCTCAACAATTTTCGGGATTCAAAGATTAACAAGCCCTGGACTGATGAGTCTGAACGTTTACTCTCACTAACTATATACATATATATATATATATGTGATACACAACCGAAAAACAGGGGGTTGATAACAATTGAAAATCACTGGTATTTAACATATCTTCCACAGTCAGGTAGACTTTTCTTCGAAAAGATATACCATTCTCACGTTTGCCACTTTATGGTGTCACTTGGTGTCAAATCTACGCTCAGATTTCCTTTTCGTTGAACCCTGTCAGTAGTGTATATCCGTTTCATGGTCATGAGTTGAACTGTGGCCACCCTTTCATGAGGTGACCGTGTTGATCCCTGCACTACTGAGTTCATATTAGATACGACTGGATTATCACATGTATACGCTCAGACACATCAGTTGATGAGTCGTTCAGATTGTTCGACCGTCTTCGGAAGAGACATGGTAACGCTCTTGCTAACTTCACGATTAGGATTTTCCATCAAGTTGAATCCATAGAAATCGTCCAACTTTCTGGATACAGAATTGGTTACTGTTGAGCAATGAGAGATTTATTTGCTACACACTGAACACAAGTCACATATGGCCACATCTATCATATTCCGATAGGCTTTCCAGTCGGTATCTTTTGGAGAGAAAAAAAGACCAGACTCGGGTTTAGATTACACCAACGTTTATCAATAGAGCATGTCCTGTCGAGGCGATCGAACAATCTGGGCATTACTAACAAACGAATGTTGCTGAACGTTCACATATGATAGTACAGTCACTGCTAAAGTGAGATTAGTGGCACAGTGATCAACACGGCTATATTAAGCGATTGTGGACCGAAGCTCAAATTCTAGTCGTCACAAGGATACACACCGATTCTGACAAGAATTGAAGTGGCAGTCGCTGTTGGGAGTCAGAAAAGTGCCTCAAATCAATGAAAAAACTTGAAGGATCAAACCGAAGTGTTTCTCATTCGAGGAGACCCTGAATATGCATATACAACTAAGTAATATAACATCATGAAGCGCGTGCTGTTAAACAAACATACAAGCGAAGAGGCGTTAGGAAGAACACAATTCATGCAAGCGGTGACACAGAGGGAGCAGGCAGCAAACATACGTCCGTATCAAAAATGACGAGACCAGAACGGAGGGAAAGCAAACCAAAAGTTAACATCTGCAATCGGGAATGTGTGCAGCGTGGTGGCGAAGAACATAAAACTGAGTGACAAATCCTTTAGTCCAATCTTGTCTGATCATCAACTGAAAACCGGAAATGAATACGCACACGCAACGGCCATGGTCATGCTGAACTGTACATAAACAGGTAACTTACCGGTGAAATGAATTGTAGGAGTTCTCGTAGACAACCGAACCAGAACCACCGGGCCCGATAGTAGATTTGTTCATTTCGTTCTGGTCTGATTGTGGGAGTGCTGTCGAGGGAGACGTCAAGAAGGCAGTGAGTTTGGTCAGATCGTTCATGGGAGCCATGCAAATGGGATGTTGTTGGTAGATCGACTGCTGCTGCTGTTGTTGTTGTTGAGCTGATAATAAGGCTGCCGCGGAAATTAGTGAAGGAAAGGGGGGTGAAGCCACACTGCTAGGATCTGTTCGGCGGCCCAACGTACTGGTGTGAAACCCATAATGACTAGTCTGAAGGGAACTTGGACTAAGGGCGGGATGCATGAGACCGGCGGCCAAGAGTTGCTGCTGTTGCTGTTGCTGCTGCTGCTGGAGCATGGAAGCCTGGTGTTGCTGTTGCAGCTGAAGTAACTGAGATGCGTCCGAGTTGGCTATCACATAGGGAGAAGAAAAAAAGGAAAAAATACACAAATTATGCGTTACGAAGGATGTGTTCGCACTGATAAGATGTGCTGCGACCTAAATATACGCATAATGCGGGTGGAATTGATCGATTTCGGGAAAGATCAAACTGCCCAAAATCAATTCAGGTTGTTGCATTGTTAACTGAAAAATGGGCATTTCAGCATTCGTAAAAGAGGTTGACTGTCTGATGAGTCCAATACAGGAAGTAAGTAGTGACCAAGAGGAGATAGTGATTAATATTCTGGTTGTACAATGCAAAAACAGAAGGGCGAGAAACATCAGCAAGTATGTGATTTGTTAGCTTACCACAAGCACCCAGATGTTTAGACAATATGGGATAACACACAGATGGATGTCGAATAGCGATCACCGTAGAGCGGAAGGTCGCTTACCTTGATACTAACCCCTAATCGTTTACAAAATTCTCTGCGGAACCAACTGGCATGTCGTAGGAATTCAAGCGTATATAAATTGTATAGCCAACTTTTCAGGAATTGACAGAAATTCCAGTCAGTATACATCTAAATCTGAAAAACTCAGAAAGACTGTTTTCAGACCACTTAAAACCCCAAATAGGGGAGATGTCTAAATATGTTACATAATTACGACGAGGTAATTGGTATCCGACTATGTGGAGAGTGGCAACCAATTTAAGAAGCCGACGACCTTCAAACAGGAAAAACGATGAATCCGGATATCTATCATGATTAAAAAGCAACCAACGATAGGAAGACAAATGGGGAAATTGTGAAAAGCAGCTACCGTCAGTTTGACAGATCTAAAGCAAACTGTAGGCAAAATAAGGTAAACACATCAACTCGAGTTAGAGCAAACGAACAGTTGGAACATCACGTCATGAGATTCTTATAGACTTCGTAAAAATACCGGAAGAATGCAGATGGGAAGTGGTTTAAGTGGCAGTTAACTGAAAGGATAGATACGATTTGCAGCACAACAGGTGTACCATCGGTCAGTCAGGAAGGCAGGAGCGCAAATCACTAATATCGATAACAAGCTTCAGAATTTGCATGCAAACGCACATGATACAAGACGCATGACTTTGAAAAGATGCATGTACCGCGAACACACAAGAATGCATAGAGCAAACAGAACAAACATCCTGCTAAATTCTGTAGCCAATCGGCTGGAAAAATGAATAAAAGACGTACTCTTAGCACAACTCTGAAGAAGTGACAACTGCAGTCAAGTCTACAGCTAGCATGATGTTCCAGAAAAGTAGGCGGGAAGTAATTGAGGAAACGCAGCGACATACAACGGACCAAACAGCTTTAGTGAAGAAACTACTTGAAATAACCGACTGAAAAACGTATAGGATGTACAATCGACAATCGAACCATATAACTGCTGTCCGGAATATGATTATTCGTGAGGTTTATTCACCTCACGATCAGCTTGCAGAAACCGCGTAGCTGACTCCAATTCTTATGGCTCAAAGAAATCACAGGATGTCACAACTACATACAAGATCATATGGTTCTCAGCAGCATTACCTGGAGGGTTGTCCACAAAAGAATTGAATTGAATTCAAAGCGATGATACATTCAAATCAGCCAGTCCACTTCACCTTGTCTGTAAACTGAACATGCAATGATTTTAACAGATTCATATATTTCTGTGGAACTCCTCTGCGAAGAAGATAGTCCTGCATAGCGTTATGAGCAACAGTGTGTAGGATGGCTTTTAGGTTTAAAAATAACATAACTGGTGATAACCAAGGTAAGTTGAAATCGAACGACAGTTAGAGATAGGGCATACGTGTTGTGATGTACTTACAGAGAGAAGACGAAGGTAAGGCTTAAATTTTGCTTGCTGGAGTGCGTTAACGTGTCTTATCAGACGTACACTGGTAGGGTTATTTACAACAGATCGTATAATTTCGAATAGAACACATTATGAATCTAGCAACATCAGTGATCTGTATCAGTTGATGGTGATCTGATCCTGTATTGACAGAAGTTCATTAACAAGCCAGCAGTCGAGGAATCGAAGGACCCGTTTGTTGGGAGCCGTAGTCGGTTGACTATAAGTGAGTAAACGGGACGATACTGCTAACCACTGCTGCAGTTTATCGGACCGCGAGCGAATTGTGGACTAGACCACGTTTCACATACGCCCAACTTGTACAGTGGACTCCACAGTGCGGACGAAACTTTATCTGGTGGACCAGAATAAGAACTTGTGAGCACAGTAGGTAGCCAACAGCACGTGGGAGTTAGTTAAAGTTCGACAACTGTAAATCATCAGCTAAAAAGACCATACCGGCAGGTTTAAGAAGAATACAATAATGGTACAAGACGAACACAATAAGAGTGGTTTTACCTATGACAAAAAAGTCCAAGAAATCACACATCACATAGCCGACGAAAGAGAGAACAGCTGTGTGCTTCCGGAAGTAGTAACACGACAGATCGGCTGAACTCACGATTGACATCAAAACTCAACATACAAACTATCCATCCCTATATGAGTTTAGCAAAAGCAAGTTACGGATATCAGTGAGCATTTAGTAAGATGTGACGTGAAAAGTGAATAGCCTAACTATTTTATAGAGTGAACGAATTGGCGTACATTCCGATGGTTACTATTAATCTAATTCAGAAGACCTGATTGTCGCGCCATCGACCGGAAGCCGTAACAAGTATTAGTATTTATAATCGAGTGTTTACTTATAATAATTCCGTTTCACCTATTGTGTAGTTAGTAAACTAGCAGTTAACACGCTTATCTGATAATCACAGAAGCCGGAGTTCGGCTCTGACAAGAACAAAGCCAATTTCATTAGAATGTNGAGTTCGGCTCTGACAAGAACAAAGCCAATTTCATTAGAATGTAAACTCTGACCAAAAAATGTGAAGAATCAATAGTAAAAAAAGTTGCTTTGTAATCATCGACTCAAGGTTTTGGCCAGAACGTAAACTGAAATTCACTTGAAAATACAAACAAGTTACACGGGAATTGTACAAGTTAGATTAAGCTAAAATGTAGTGATTAAGGTGTAAGATGAGAGCGCTAACGGTAAGCTGACGTTTCTGAATACATATAAGTTGTGTGTAGATCAGTAAGTCTTACACAACAGAAGAAGTACAAAAGTGCACGGTCGGTTTCCCTGTAATTAACAGACAGCAAAGTTTAATTGATGGCGGTGAAAGAGCAACCAGTCATTTGGAAATACGTATGCATTCCGGCAAACCCATAGTGTACTTTCTTCTGGTAAGTTTTGGAGCACGTTGTCCGAATCTCTGCAATTCTCCTAGTATGTATAGTTGGACAAGTAGTCTGTATGAGGAAGCTAGAGTGAGTACTCGTGCACACGCACATATGTTTTTACAGTAGCAATAGTGGGACAAAATGTCAGCCGTTTGTCATCAGACAATCAGTTTGCTCGCACACAAAACGTGTATTTCAGACGCGTGAGGATGAAACGTGTAGGTAAAGCTAAATTAAAAGCAGCCCACTAGATGCATAGAGAAATTAATCAAAGCGGACAGCTCAAGTGTGCACCAGTAGGATCAACGGAGAACGGGAAGAGCAAAGGACGATGAGAAATTGGAAACAGAAGAATACAGTATATGATATCAGCAAATGTCAGGCGAACGAGAGTGAGAGTTTTAATTCAATAATCCAGGAACAAACGACGATAGTAATTTGAACTCCGGCCACGCTTCCCATTAAGCATCCGCGTTGACTATTAGGCCACTGGCTCAACCACAATTCATCAACCTCATAGACAGCAATACATCAGTGGTTTACACCAATGCTCAACTACCACACAACCATGAAGAAACAACAAACCTTACATAGGAAGAGAGAAGGAAGAAAGAAGGGGACGGGAAGGGACTTAACTACGGCTATATTCAAACCTTCAACATCAAGTTGCCTGCACCTTGCAAACAAACAACCGAGCTGCAAGTGAGAGTAAGGCGTCATCAGCAAGACGGCTTTCACTGCCCCGCGTCACAATTGCTTGTGAGTAGTGCTCAATCGTAGGGTTATTGATCGGATTTAACCATTACTGTCTCCTCTCTTAGCGATCAGGCGACCCACAGGTGAATGTGGCTGCATGTTCAGATCTGATAGTCCAGCCATGCCGAGAATGAGGACAACGGGGCAGTGATCAGCAAGACTGGCTCATGAGGGCGGGGCCGCAGTTCAAATGCTGACCATGGCGAGGATATGCACTACTGAGGAGTTCCAACGAGAGCGAAACTAAATTCTAGTGCCTCTATTGGAAGAAGGCTAGCCGAGATGTCCATGTGAATGCAAAAGCTGAGATCAATCGTAAGTGAGGTTCAACTCATATTAACTAAACCTCTTGTTACTTATCAGTAGTAAAATGAAAGTCTTACCACTTGCTAACTCGTCAGAAATGCCGCTTGCAAATCCGCCAATGAATAATGAGGGTGGTTCCAAAAATGACATTAGACAGTCATTACAGATGAGGAAAACCAGAGGACTGACAAAAGAAAATAGCTTTGTGGTCGCGCACGACTCGTATTCACTAAATATTTTGTGTATGCCTTTCACGCAGAGCAATCGGCTTATGGTCTCAATCGATGATCGAGTGTGGAAACAAATGATGTTTACTTTTAACCTCGATTGGGACCAATAGCGAAATCAACAGCACAAGTTGAGCAAACATACCCACTCAGCCACATCCCAGGAACGTGCGAATCGGAAAATGCGCCGAACTTAGTTAGAACGGTGTAGCGAAACGACCTTGTACAGAAGGGGAGTCGCTAGAACAGTGAACGCATAAATTACATGTAGTGAGAGGTGCATGAATGAAGGAGTTGGCCTCCTGTAACAGACATATTTATGAGCGTGCACGCAGAGCAAGTTAGCGCAGACACAGTTGCAGTCGGGATACACAAGGAAGTCACATGATCGTTGGTCACCACAACAGCTTAGCTCAGTGATATTACAAAGGACTATCGGTCATTTAGAAGCGAATTTGAGTTTTTGCTACTCCGAAGTCCTACAGCGAATAAGCCAAACAAGTGACAGGACGTCATTTGACCATTAAGGTTTCGATTTGGGAAACCGGAAAGATTAACATGAGTGTGACGCAGTACGATTGCGGAGTTCAGCCATGTCTTCTTAGGATGTTCTTGTCTACAGTTGTATAGTACTTGGTTCCGACCTAGTAGCTCAGTGCGTCATATCACAACCGGAGGTTTGTCATGAGAAAGTGGAGAGCTTGGTCTTAACATACAACATTTAATGAAGAGAACCATTATGGGCACAGGACAACTGGGATTTATGTGAGTGGCTAGTGTTGGCCGAGCGTCTCAGTCTGATAGTAATTTAGCAATTTGCGATGAATGGTGGCCGCTATCTTTCTGGTTTTGTGTATACTGACCATAAACTTGCACACTTTCCGCCAGGAAGTGTACGTAAAAGGTAGGGCGGACGCATAAGTGATCGCAGGGTATAGGATTGGATAGCGTCAAAAGCACGGAGGAGAGAAGTGTAAGTGACTGACAGACTCACTTTAGGACAGTTGACAATCTTGGCCACTAGATGTGTTTTGTTACGCCCGGTATGTACTGGCAAGAATAATGGAAACTTCGGCGAAATTCACGGATAACTCTTGGAAATGCATATGGACGTCGTTCTACGGCACACACGAAAGGTCAGCAATAAAACGCGGACTAACAGAGAAAAGACTAACACTTCAGAATTTGACTCATGGGATTAAACAAACATCCGGTTTGAAAAAGCTCAAGGTGAACGATGATGTGTTTCTATGATTAAAGTATTCGTTAACTGCTACGAGTAACAACCACAAACCGTTTGAGATGGTCTCAAGCCCAAACGAATGAAGAGGAAACGGACGAAACCACAATCTAAGTGTGTGTGACCTTTGGCAATAGTTTACAAAGATGTTAACATCAGTTACAACGTGTCCACAAAGACAATACATGCGTGAACACGCGCTCACATATACTGAAGACAGCAGTGTGTTGGCATACGCAAAGTGTACCAATCATAACGAGAAACGCGTAATTCAGGTACGGTTGAAACTTGTATGAACACGACCACTTGGGGTGCAGAGGGTCTGGAATAGATTAGCAACCGTAGTGCTGGACCACTATCGGAGATGCGTACCCCGGAAATCTACGTTTGCAGATTTTAGAAGACAAAACGCTTAGTGCCATGTGGTGTGTTGTCACATGGGAACCGAGCAGTGTCAAGCTTCCCAAACTCGGATAGTAGCTACAACAATTAACGAGGTTTGAATGGTCAGCCGCGCGGTTGCTAAGCAACATCGTAAACACCGAGCTACCGATAAAACAATAACATAATACAGTAATGCTTCAAAATTCTTGGTCATTCTATCACAAGTAAAGCTCTGGTGGAAAATAGCTTGGAATATAGTGGGAAAGAGGCTACATCGAATCTCATTCATGCTACTTATATACCAGTGAACAGAAACGAGGTTGAGACCAGTCCTGGCGGAGTGGTAGTTTGAAAGTAAACGGTTATGATCGTGATCAGTGTTACACTGACAATGCGAAATAGACCATATCTAATATGATTAACGGAGTATTGACAGGTTATTGCGGAGCTGCAGCGTCGCCATGAAAGTCGGACCTGGCAATTCAAATCTTTGGAGAGAAAGATCGTGCATTCCGGATATTTTAAAAAAATGTGAAGCAGAGATAACGACCAAACAGGACTCTATGAGTGATTGACTGACTAATCACTCTCTGACTGATCATTCAAAAGGCAAACCATCCAGAGTAAACGGTGCCGGTAAAAAGAAGCTGAAGAACTGAAAGTAATGAACCAGACGTCACTGACAATCTCAGCGGCGGCGTACTCGAAATGTCGTCAGGATGGTTCACACACAATCAGCTCATTCATTCTAATTGGAAAGTTCTGATGAAAGGGTTACTGACTGGAGCGATTCTGATTGCTCTCCTTTCGAAATGATTGGATAAGCACAGCACTATTCACACGAAGTTATGACGGGGAGTTTGGAAAGGATAATTCGGTTATGTCTATTATGTAGTTATTAGGTGGTCATCAACATGCTCACTTTACAGTCACGAAGGCCGGTGTGCAGATTCCGGCCAGGAATAGGATATGCACTAATGCTGAGCTCCAACGGCCACGACTCTAATGCTTCTGTTAGAAGTGGATGGGCCGAGAGACTTACCTGGGTACGAAAGCTGCGATCAAATGTAAATCACTCTCATCCTCATAAACAACATAGAAATCAGTGGTTCCTAGTGATACTTAACTAAAATACCGCCATGAATAAGATAAAGTAGGCGATGTCTAAGAAGAAGCAATCCCTGGACAGAAAGAGGAAGGGACCTAACTATTAAAAATGGGTACGTCTATATACAAACATTCAATATCAAGGTGCTTACACCTCGCGAACAAACAACCGGGCGTCATCAGCGAGACGGCTACCTTACGACCTTTACTGTCCCACGTCATTAATTCCGTTCACTTCACAGACAACTCAGCGAACTAACAACATTCACACCACTGAGCCCGATTATCTGCCATCTCACCTGAAGTCTGTAGCCACCAAGTCTGAATCGCAAGGTCCCCCATCTGAGAGATAAACCCGATCTACAGTGACCAAGCTCTCAGTGAACGACTTCATTTCTCTACCTAAGGCCATCATCTATCTACCTCGGGTCTTACGCCAGTCGGCCGCAACGTCGGCAGAGTGCTCAGTGTGGCAAAAAACAAGCTGACATCTATAGTGTATGACATCCTGCCGGGGCAGTCGATCCCCTGAATCATTTGGTGGATTCCATATGAGACAGTGGGACGGGTGGGTAACCGAGTCCAAATGTGAAATTTCCGAGCTCCTGGTGTGGCTTCGTAGCTCAGCTGGTAGAGCGCTTGCCGCGTTGAGGCATGCTGTGTCTGTCGCTGGTTCGAATCCAGCCGAAGCCCTGACTTTTCACAGTTGGGTGTCATTTCAAGTCACAAATCTGCCACACTACTCATTAGTAATAACCATTTAAGTCTATGAAAAATAAAAAGATCGAAAAAAGAACTCGAATGACAGTCACTACCAAAAACCTGCTTCCTAACTTCTTCGTAGCTTACTCCTTGACGCCACCCGATGAGAGCGATCGAACGCAGACATCGGTGGTCAAATAACTGGAGACGGCTGACATCCACTACTCTGAGTGGCCAAGCTTCGCTGGCGGGAATTAATACAGTCTTTACTGTCACCTTATACACGTGACCCTTGAGACTCAGAGAGGTACCGCTCTGCCGCCAAAGGTATCCTAGACTAACGAGTTCCGTCCAAGCCTTGGAGATACGCGCTTTTATTTCATTCTCTATACCGTGGTCCTTGATGCAACTTCCAAGTGAACGACCTCCATAACTATATTATGAAATAATAAATATAAGTAATCACAACAGTCTTGCAGAAGCACCTTACACTTTGAGATTGCTAAACGAATTCCGAGATGCTTAGCAGAATAGCGTTCAGCGTTGTTTGTGCTGTTTGAAAGTTGTCAAACAGCAATACTTTGTTGTCAGCATAATCAAGATCAGTCAGTCTTACACTAGACAGGAGGTCAACGCCGGCATCTTCTCAGTGCCACAGACAGTCCTCCATTATTCTTTCTATGAAGAAATTAAACAAGAATGATTAAAGTGAACAGACTTGACGTACGCAGCTCCTGGTGCTGAAACTGTCAGACTGTTTATCACATATACAAAACCTGAGTTAAAGTATTGGAATAAAGTGTGTTCACATACTGTGTTGGTACACACATGCGTATAAGTTACTTTATAAGTGTAGATCGACTAACCGAATCGGACGCACCTTTATAGTCGATAAATACGGCAACTGATGGCCGGCGGCACACATGTCGCTGCTTCAGAATTCAGAGAAGAGTGAAAATCTGATCAATGTATCCCCACATAGGGCAAAACCCCAATGTTTGCCTCCCGATCAGTAGTGAGTCGATGAAGTATAACGGATGGTAGTAATGACTAGGGTCAAGCTAATCCCTTTTTGGTTTCCGCAAGAGCCTGACTTCTTCCTTAAATACAAAAACTACTATCGAGTGACTCCGATACAGAGAGACTTTCTCCGCTATCCACACAAGTTGAAACAAGTGAGTCAGGGCCTCTATTAAAGCCTCTCCGCCTTTTTTGAAAAGTGCCGGCATGATATCACCTGGGTGGCTTTAAATTTACCGACCAGCGTGCTACATCATAAGTTCGTGGCGGCCACACAGTAAAAGCAGAAGGTCGGCTAAACTAGCCCTCAGAGCGCTCCAACCTTTTGGAGTTACTAAGAATGAATGCGTCACCCGCCCGGCTGACAGCTTCATTGACAGACAGCCGTCTTGGACCCGCAGCACTGATCAGCTTGAAAAGTCTGCCGGCGTTTACTGAAGCAAAAGCGGTTTCCATTTCCTTAGTCTCCTCTATTAGGTAAACCTTATGATTAGTGATAAGGCCATGCTTCAGCTTCCTACGAATATCTCTCCTGAGCTTACTACATACACTGTCGAGAGGAATGAGATAATGCCAGGACACCCAGACCTAGACAGGAGAACGATTATGGTTCTCAACCAAAGCTTTTGGTTTAAAAGCCTGTACCGCAAGGCGGTGGGTGGGTGGCAGTTTACAAAAATTGCTAACTTTTCCGGAAGAAGATGCCAACCTCCTTCTTATTTCCAACCTGGAGGATCAGGTGATTGTAGTTTATCAGACCTCTACCTATTGACTTGCTTAGCATGAGTGATTCTGTCGGTGTGAGCGTCGCACCGTTCAGTTTAGCCCAATAGGTCAACGGGATGTGCAGGCCGTCATCTCACGCCAACATACAGTCTCGTTGTGACCTTGTGGATGATGTTCCAGTAGTAACAATAGGGGCGAAATTGTTTCGATCGGATTCAGTTCCGCTTTGCATTTCACCATCAGAACCCGTCAACGTTGAGGCCGGAGAATGATGCCATTCGTGTGCACGTACTAGGTCGCAACTGTGCACACGAACACAGCAGGCTTGTGCATAGCACGCGTGTCTGCAACCCGAATCGTCTGCCCCTGATGTTTCTGCAAGAACAGTAACGACTAGAATGAAATGGCCGATTGGCCTCACTAGACGGTCGAGATGCTGTGGACGAGGCCGATGGACTATCAATTATCGCTGACTCAACAAAGGCTCTGCATACGACAGCAGCCCTGCCAGTGTTCACATACAGACACAGACACGTATGGACAACACAGGCGCAAGGAAACGGACAGGTGGTCGTCACGTTCAAACAGACGGTCGATACAAGCAAACAGCAAAAAGATGTGTGGAACGCACCGATTCCACCAGGTGGATAATAGTTAAATGCACACACGTAGACAGTTGGTTAATGCAATCACTAACGAATGAAGACTGACTTTACACGCCGAGCAAGATCCACTATTCAAAGGACGGTAAGGGGTCGGATTAGCCGAAGTCGCTGCTATTGTTCAGAGGTAGTGCCAATTCCGTTTGGTGTCAACCACAATCCATTAAAAAAAACAAGAATACAAAATGGCCTCTGGTCAAACATGAGAGAGGGAAGTCAATGAAGAGTAGTTTCGCAATACCGGTTCTATCTCGATTGGTGACAAGGGAGATAGAAGTGGACACGCACGTGAGCCTTTCATGACAAGCTGCGTCTCAATAACACTTACACTGCAAACTCGGATCTTCTAAAGTTTTCAAGATAGTACATTCCATTGGTAGACGAACTGTCATAAATCTAAGGACGGCGAATAGTATCGGATGGTGTTTGGGAGAACGTGATTTGTTCGAAAGTGCAGCATATCGGTAGCCGGTAACACGAATAAATATCGATGGACACTACGGATCATTCACAAAGGCCATTGACTGATAAGACCCGAGAAAGCGTGGGAAGATTGAACGGTCATGTGCGGCATTTTCAGCATATGCATTATCTACGCTAATCCAGAGTATCAGTTTGGTCGTCACCACTTAAACCTCCATCACCGCCAGTATTCTAACGGTGAATCTTCCCCAGGTAATCGTGGAAATTTCCACGTTACATAAGCAAATAGCTACCGAATAGCTACCGTACTGACATCATTGTCATGTCAAGAAGGTCACAATAAACATACGATCCTCGCTTTTTGCCGACACGTTCACCTATTATGACCAGATTTTAATATTTTCGTTGTAACGATTGGGAGACGGGCAAAATAGGCTTGTGTAGGATGTAACAGCTGTACTGATCGTTCTTTCAAATTCTAGGTCCGTACAAACAAATGCACTTCTAACCCAAAGACCAAATGGATCAAGTTGAGGTAACCCACTGAGATGACCGTGTTGTGTGAGACAAAACCACAAGTGCAACGTGGGCAGCAATATTCAGAATCACGAGTCAGACAGTGACTATTTAGGCTGTTGCGTGATTTATTGTTAACCCCACATCTACTACCATTAGTTCCGGCAGCACACAAAACACGGTGATAAACCATACGGAATCGTTCTGGTCTCATTCAACTTTCCGAATCGTTTTTTTGATCTATAGTTAGAATACAAAAAGCTTCTGTGTACGATGAATCAATGCAGGTGGCAACCAGAAAGTGGGCCAAAATGGCTACACACAGAATTTGTGTTAATGCGTAGCAGATTACGGAAAAATGTGCGTAAGTACGTGAACGAGCATCCGGCACACGACTATGGAGAGGAAGGGGTTAAAAATCACAAGCTTTAGCAAAGGAGAATTGTGAATAGAATGGGTTGAGTCAATACTAGTGATTTATTATGGTAACGTTTCAGATTAGTTTGAAGTCAATCCGCTTGGTATAAAAACAAGAGTAATGCAGATTGTGAACAATGATTACCAATCCATCAGGGCTACGGCGTGCTTTCTGGCATGGTTACAATTTTCACATTCGATGTTACTGTGGTCGATAGCGTAGGCATCGCCCGAATAAAGCTAACCTCATGCCCAGTGAAATCACCATTGATCCTGTCAAACAAGTGGATTCTAAGATGATCGCATGACTCCGTTTAAAGCAAAACAATACATACACTGATCTCAAATATTATGCCCAAATCAGGCTGAAGAACTGACTGATACGGCGTTCGTTCAGCCGTATGCTGAGTTCTGTTCGCCTATTTCCATCTTCACCTGGTTGTTTTTGATTACAAAATCTCATATGTAGAAATCAACCCGAGAGTGTACATTCAATCCGGAACACATCGCTTAGTCCAAGTGCCCAAGCACGTTTGGGCCGTCATACCTCCGGCTGTAGATAGTGAAGATATACAGGCGGATGTTCAACTCAGTGGACAGCAGAATCCTTGTGTATACGTTTACAACCCAATCCTCTACGAGCGGCTCCGACATAAGTTGTTCACCGAGTGAGTTACCAGTTTGAGGAACGAGAGACACTTAATCACGGAACAAACAAGCTTACTTTGCATATCAGCAGTCGCGGATAACGGGCAGTGGTATCAACAGGACGCGGAAGATTTACTGTAAACAAGTGGACTCCCATAAAACAGCCACATCAGCCATCTGATAACAGTCCGAGAAGTCTAGAGCTATCACGTAGCACATAAACGTATCGTCCGTTGACTACATGCATGTATAATTGCCGTGTGATATATACTAGGTACATTTTAGTGGGCCACATTAAGTGAGTGGAAATAACAGATCGGAAAGTTCAACTTCTCGTTTGATGGGTTATCCCAAAAGTCTCAACAGATGTCACGATGGTTGACCTGAAAGACTCACATTTTATTGTTACATAAAAGGCGTTGAATATCAGTTCTCTCGCCGTGACTTCGGATTTCTTGCCGTTCAGATGAAAAAAACAGTTACTTTTAACGGCCTCTACATACCGTAGGCTTATAATGTGACGTAGAAAGACATGAAATTCAAAGTTTACTCTGGGAGTTAAAACTCTGGCAGGAAGTTAAGGGGGATAGCTGTTGACGCACAAGCAACGTGTAGCGAAAATGTATTGAAAGAAAAGTAAAACATGGGTTTGAAAAGTTTAGATTTGCAGGGGTGAACCTCAAACACAGCTCGAACTGTGAAACTCACATTCGTCTAGAGGACAGCATGAAAGAACCGGCGGAAGCCAAACTCAGAAGAACCTAATCAGATTTGGAGAGTTTGGCGATCCGTCAAACATGGTGGGTAATCAGTTGACTGTGATAGAAACGACGAGAAAGCTTGGCCGTTTGAAGTGACGGTGAAAAAGGTGAGAAAAATACAGTGTGTGTCAATGTTGTTTTGTTAAATAAATATTGATATTTACTGTTACGCATTAATGACCATGATAAAAAAAATGGGTTTCGTATGATAACACCAGACGTGCGCAATATCATGGTAGAGATGAACTTTCGTCAAAATGAGCATCATCTGAAGAAGGCCATAAACACTGCTTAGTGGCGTAATGCCAATACCGTTTTCTGTGACCGCATGGAAGAATTACAATACTGTTGTGATGCAGCGATTTGGAAGTGTTGCATGAGAAACTAGTGTGGCAAAAATAACTTTTCAAAACTCACCCCATCTGGGTATTTGAGCTTTATCGAGTTCAAAATATTCACTGGGATTCCCATTGAAAGATTATTCACCTGTTACATTCGCTAAAGTATTGTTTTGGAAGAAAGGCCTTTAAGAATTTATATCTAAAGTCCAAGTGTTTAGTGTATGTGGAAAATGTGCAATTTAGCCAAACTGCATTGTTGTAAACCGGAACTCACAAAAGTACCAAAAATGTCACGATGATGAGGCTTTTGTCCTTAAGATTGAGTGATAAGTTCACCCTAGGTTAAATATACACTGTTTAGTCCAAAAATCAATATCGCAAACTATAACGCGACTGTTTTCGTCAGGTATGCAATAGGTTGACACTCAGTTCCCATATCGAGTATTTGTCGGCACAACAATCTGCTGTGAATTGTGTTGAAATAAAGAGAGGAACAGGAAACAATACCGAACAACAACGATCTAAAATAATTCACCCTCTTACAACGACCTACTCTTCAGTTCTGCGATAGCAACATAGAATAAACCATCAAGACGAGGAAATAGAATGACAGACTAAGGCTGCTATCGTTCACATGGCAGTTGAGGTATCCACATTCCCATGTGACTGAGAGTGACTTCAGTAATGCGTAGATTCTGGAGAAACTGACCAGATTCACGGGAGAAGAGAGAAGTGAAAAGAACAATCTTCGTTTCGTCGGACTTGTTCGTAGAAAAAGGTGAGAGAGAAGAAACTCATAGACTTCTACGTCCAGCAAACTGACGGACATGAAACGACAAGCAAAGTGAGAAGGATGAGAACAAAAACAAGAAGAAACAATATCGGATAGAAGAAAACAGTTCAACACTTACTGTTTCACATAAAGAAGGATAGAATTGAAGAAGGGGTATATATATATATGTATATATATATATTCGTCTAGGTGTTGTCAGAGCATGACAAAGTTGGGAAAGATGTTGGGGAGAACAATAGACAGCTCCCAGCGTTCGATTTAAAAGGTTTGGTCAGGTGTGAGCGATACGTCAGCCGGAAAACAAGACACGGATAGAACCGTTCTCTGATGGACTACATCCTGATGGATGAGAAAACGGACTCAGAGCACTTCTGTTAATAAATCGGCACACAATTTCTGTATGAACTGAGAAAGAATTACATATCGTGAAAACTATTCTAAATACTAGACATAATACAAGTTGTTTATCATACTGAAGAAAAGATATGCAGCGCTTGTAATAAGTTTAACATCAGTGTTCCAAGCAATTGTCAAATATGTCCAGAACATGATGCTTAAAACAAAAACCTCGTAGATGACCTTATTTAGTTCGCAGCGTCCAACCTGGGCAATCTGGCTTCCATGCAATCACCGAGACGTGCTCTACTGAAACTGGACAGTTTCAGGAGTAGAACGATTAATCGTCAGATACACGACCAGAATATCACCTAAACCTGAAGTGCATCAGGTAAGAAAGAAACCCGTGTTTAATCGAGTGCTGTTCAAAGGTGACAATGCAGCAGAATGGCTGACAAATAGGCTCAACCAGACAATCGGCAGGACCTATGCTACTGACAGTTCAGACCTCATCTGTGTGTATCTATCCATTCGCTTGTTCCTGTGGAGTAAGTTATATTGGTCGAACGTCAAGACAGTTTTCGATACGAATCCGAGAACACCATTTACGGTGGCTGTGAGACGGAGAATCACGATCAGTCAACAGTGCTATCCTCGCTCATCTGGTTGAAAGCGGGGCACCAGGTGAAAACTGATGAAGCCTTCCAAGTGGCACATCGCGTGCCAGGCAACCCATCAAAAGACGTCCAAATCAGAACACTTTGTACTGCCGAGGCTATCGGAATCAGGCTGATTGACCCGATATTATGTCATCAAAAACGGTTTATTCAGACGCTGCACCTACCATGGTGCATCGGACTGATGACCAACCTGCGCGGTCAAACCAATGGACAAGCGTGACGTAACCGACCAATCAAGCAACCGGCAGTTGACGGGCCAGTGACCTCGCTTCTCTGTAATAAGTCTGGTCGATATCTCGATCTAACTCTACTAACTCCTTATATAATTTTACCGGCCTGAAGAAGAATTTTAGAAAACATGTTCGCCTATATGTCTTTATTCTCATTATCGTCATGGGCATATTTGAAACGCCCAGTATTAGACTTTAAAGTTATGTCACCGATTGATACAGCAGCGATCAGTATTACCATAACGGCACAAAATCCACAGAAAACTACTCAATCTCGGCAGTGACTGGCAGTTTAATACCACCCCAGGCACAGTGACTATTACTATGGCATCAACCTCGAGCGATTGTATCGACTATACGGGCCCCCTGCCAGGCTGAACTCAACGGAAAGGAGTAGACTCACTAGTCAGGTTAGGGGTTCGTTTCAATGTGGCCGACTAGACTCTATGCAAAGTGAGTATCAAGTTATATAGACTCACACAGAACGAAACGGGACGACCAAAATTCAAATCCGACACCGTGTGATTATAAACCTCCAGCTGGTTGACAAAACTGAATGGAATAGTTCTCTATGCCGATTCGCGGTTTCCAGGTGTATTTCTGGCATACGACATACCAGGGTACATATAGGCTGACTACTAAGACTTAAGCAGGAGTGATCACAACAGCCGATACTCGAATCCGCAGCCATGTGATCAGTAACCGAGCTTCGTGAAGAGTGGGCTATCGCCATCTACGACAACACTTCTCGTGCATGTTGCCACGTTTTACAAATCAATGCAGAACGAGGGGCTGTTATTTTGCAACAGCAACCTTACCCATGGAGTGTCAGTTATCGATGTGACGGTACAGAACATACGAGTCTGTGTGATTGGTAGATGAACATCTGAACAGAACTAAAGATGAAATATGCAAAAATTGAAATTCATGTAGACAACAAGCTAGCTGGTGACCCATGATAATCCCAGGGGTGCATGTTTCATTAGCACAGGTTTATTCATTTTCATGCCTAAAACTGCATATTTGTATTGGTAAACAATATCGTTGGATATAGAGAAGTGCATATTTAATCAGGGAGAGGAAAGTAGGAGAAGATATCAATAAGATCAGCGAGAGTGGCCACAATGAAGTCCACGATACAAACTGAAATATCTGACCAGATGCACACTAAACTAGTGGCGCGACGAGGAGATCTCGGGAACAATGGCACATGAGTATAAATAGAAATTTGCTTGTTCGTCTCTGAGTGTGTTTGTGTGGTGTGAGCGCGCAACCGGGTGCTAATATCTCAAATTCACTCAACTAAAAGGAGCAACATCCGGAGAAGGAAATGTGTGAGGACGCGAAAACAAAGAAAACTGCCGTGCGGATGTGACGGAGGAATAGCAACGGGAACTGGTTGTCGTTTTGGGAAAAACAAACATTCGATTTTAACTGCCTAAAATCATCTCACATTTCCGCTGTCTAATCACACTTGGACGAGAACACAACCAGTATTGCGCCCTGTTATTGTGGTGAATCATAGTCGCAAGGTAGAGTAATGTAGCCAAAGGAGAACCTGGGAGTTTATGGTACACATAAAATTTCCCTTACTGCAAATCACATCCTTAACTCCGCTCAGTTAGCTTGTACGTCATCCTTGTTGGTACAGGAACATTAGTTCTACCCTCCCCTCAAAATGATCGACTCACAAGGACTAACATTACTCAAACGTCCGCGTGCAGATAATCAGCTTCGGACCAGACTTGAGGATTACGTCACCTGTGCAGTAGTTGACCCTCACAACAACAATAAAGCACATACTAAAGGAAAGAAGTAAATAACGGAGGTAGAATTATTCACAAGTTCGAATACCATCCAGTACATCATCGATTGTATAGAGCGGTCAGTTGGACATTTTGATCACGCGATACACAACTTGACTAGGAACATCTACCAACCTCTAGTGACCGAGAAGTAAAGGTATTGACAATTGGTGGGCACACCGTTGTCTGGTCACCTGTAATTTCTTGCAACTGGTGGTCATGTTTAATATGGGTCGGTAGAATACGCCGTCCCAGTCTGTGCGTAAATGTTAACCGATCAGCTGGTTATATGTTCGCAGTTTTTTGAGCGCGCGCTAGCAGACAGCTGTGACGTTTACAGCAACAGCACATTTGATGTAGATAACTGGCGAATGTATGAACGCTCAGATGCAGGAATTTAACTTACGTATTTATCGTGGACGGGTAAACTCTACTTAGTGTAACCAGTGCGCTGTTTTATCATTTTTGTTGTGTAAATTACTGTCAAATCCGACGGAGAGTCTTATAGGACTACGTGTTTGTGTTTTCCCACTTTTTAGTATTGACGTGATACCCATTCATGTGTTTTTACCATACTGTGTGAATTATACCATACAGTAACGATTGATTAATCAAACAATTCGATCGCGGTGTGGAGTTTACTCATTATTTGAACAATCCGCCCAGATCGGACGGACAAGACGAGTAATCGAAAGTTACAGTACAGTGATGACCTTCTACAACGAAAAGAATTCGAAAATGTATATAGTTCAGATGGTGCAGCATGTCACGCAGCAGTGTGTGGTTCCCGTCGATAATGCGAATCCAAATAAAGATCGGATCCTTCACAGTTGCATCTGTTCATTTCAAACCACTTATTAACAGCATAACTACCTAAATGTTTGTAGACAATTTCTTTCCTACAATGTTATGGTGATAGGACGTCTGTCAAGGGATGCACATCAGTGAGTAGAGTCCTGTTTAACCAAGTGCACTATGACTATCCGTTTAACGATAAACCCGAAAGAAGCAGATGATGAGCGGAAACTGGCAGAAGTTATGACCGATAGACAGCCATCTTACCGATGTTTTTCAACGCGATCCCTATTCCTCAGTTTACGACGTAGAAGGATGCGAAGTTGGATCTCGAAAGTCTGAGTAGCAAAGCGATCATCCACTGAATACTCCGGTGGCTAATGAAACTGGAACACAAATGGCAGAACTGGATGTTGGCGATATGGATAGTATATCTACTGTCCATCAAAACGGGCTCCCTACTGAAACGTTACGAACAGCTACTCCTACCCTTCTCTCGTGAACGGCCACTTTAGAAATCGTACTTTATCGATTCAGATGTACTTTCCACATTCGCCATGCCTCAGGAACAAGGGCACAGGAACATAAATAGAAATTTCGCTTATCCGTCTCTGGGTGCGTTCGTGAGATACGAGTAAACAATCGGGTTGTCTCGCCGTAAATCCACCTGACTAAGAGGAGCAATATCCGGAGTACGCAGTCACCCTGCTCAGATTCACACGGAGTTAGGAAGCAGTTTATCACGCAAGACAAGTACGGTACTTCAAAGTAAGACACTCTCAGCCTTAGTTATAATGCACCAAATTAGGAGCGAATAAGGTCGCGTGGTGTACCCAAAACGGAAAAAGCCTTGAAGCAACGAAACGCTGGATGTCAGAAAAACTTGTATGGGCTGATCAAGGTAAGGGATATCACGTTATCTTGAAAGCGAAGAATAGTCAGTCCCCACTGAAAGAAAGATCGACACTCACATATGTCAGCCAGAGGGCTATCATGATAACTCGTCTCGACAGCAAGTCAGCCCCTCCCATGACAATCCATTCGGAGATTAGACATGTTATCTGATCAAAGTGTCATGAACGGCATGCATCAGCGAGGATTTTTCTCGACAGTCTCGCATATGGTGTGTATAAAGGTACACGGCATAAAGCGTCATTTGCTGACCTCCGACACGAGCTTCCCTTAGGCTTGTTCTGCTCATTAGTTTCAGCATCGTATGAACCAACATCCAAGGGGGCCTCCAATCAGTACGATTAAAGATCCACTTCTCGGGAAGGCTTTGGAGGCCAGTATAAACATCAGAGCACACCTAGCTATACACCAACACACACAGGACAACGCTGGCCGAACTATGGACCGCTCAAGTTCTACATAGCGCTAAGTAGAAGCACGAGACATGGAGTGGTCATCTGCAAGCTAGGACGCCCGTTGTTTGACTAACAGAAAGTCGGACATGACCATTGGAAGAGCAGAGCGGAAATAGAGCATGTTTGCAGTTGCTCGGACTGGAACAGGTGTGTTGTTGATTATGGCACTCATCACATACGACATTATGAGGTCTGTCACTCATAAACACAGAGAGTTGCCGTGGTGATTGAGAGAAAGGTGGTAGCTTGAAAAACACTACATTTTTCTTTTGACCGAAAGTAAAATTTTTCGTGTGTATCACAGACAGTAAACACAGTGTGTGGCTGTAAATGCGAATAAATATAGAAGGACCTTCATTATTGTGTGGATGCACTATCAAAACTGTCTAGCCGATCGTCTACCCGAACACGGATGTTGCCTGAGACACACGTCAGTCCTGGAACTCTCTGGACGACAGACACGGAGGAGATAAGACGAAGTTGAGCTGCACCGACATGTCTATTCTCATGCTACTGCCACATCTGTAAAAACAGCATCAGTAATAGAAAAGTTAGGCAATATTCACCCCAACGTTCACACCATAGACGACTGTGGGTGGGACAGAGACAACAAAATTGCTTTCGGGCAAGGACACCGGATGACTCATGCAACCATGTGACGGAGAAAACAGGTAACACACAAGCATAAACTATTGGAGGGCATGATAAACTACAGGTCATCGATGGACAAAGACGCCGGATGGGAGATAAAAAACCAGGGGATAGTGAAGTAGTCGGGATATGACCACCTACAAGGTATTATTTTATAAGCCGTAAGGTCACAGACCTTAGCCCTTGACAACTAGGAGAATAAGTTGAACAGAAATCCGGGTATGGAACTCGCAGATACCAACATCTGAGCATTTGACTCTATCCCCTTTGGTGCTTGTATTAAAGGACATAGGTCCTACAAACAGACACGGTCTGAATAACAGGCAGACTAGCAGTAGTGTTGAGGAATCAAAGCAATTCCCTAACACGGTTGAATAGTTTGGTTCGGAAAACTTGTTCCTATCCGAAAACGCAGATTGTAGTGAACAAGCGGATCCAGTGGCATAGGTTCATGACGTCAATCGCATACGAAGAGGGTGATAGGAGTGGAGTCAATACAGCAATAAGAAGTCAACTGAACCGAGAACACAACAAAATCGGTTGACCATTCTGCTGTTCAGAAAGTTAACGTTACATGTTACGCGTTAACATGTTACATGGCGTGGAGAAGCACTGTGCTGGAACATCAGGGTATCCAGGTGTGTGGAATTCGATATGTCAAAGATAGTGCCAGCATAACGACAACCAGCAAAGCGCACACAAAAAGGAGGCTAGGGTCGGTGTTCACCGTGTAACCCGTCGTCGAATGTGAAACCATGACCTTGACGGAAATGATAGCGTAACCAACGTATACCAACGGCCAAGTCTACGCGCTCATCGTTACGGGTTGTACGCAGAGCTGTGCGATCACACCCAGCGTTAAAACTACTCCAATATATTAACCGCGGTGATGCTGCGATGAAACAACGATGAAGTTGGTAGTTAATTTTACGTAATCTAATATCTGTTATTTTTGTCCGGGTTCCGTTACAACGCACAGCAATCCTCATGCGATGATGAAAAAAGCCTTACTATGGCTGGAAATTCTTCAGTAAAATGAGAAAACTACGCATAAGATTCACCCATTTGCCTGAATTAAAAAAACATGATGAATAACCCCATTAAATGAAGAGGTCTGCGTCGAAGAAAGCAATATAATTCTAAAAATCAGCAGCTTTAATGTTATGAGTTGCACTGCGAAGTAACTTGCAATACTATGTGTCAAATTAGCACAAAATTATGTTGTTTTTAAGACAGGGAGACAAATCTACTACACAACCAATAAACATATTCAACTAGCACATTTTATATGGCATTGGAAAAAAATAGTTTAAATACTGAATTGCCTTGGAACTATTAAATATTCACATCGGTTGTCGCGAGGTCGTCATTGAATGGCAAAGTTGAGAAAAAAACTCGGATAACAAATAGGTATCAAGAAATATAATGTATACGTAACCAGTAGTTGGTTTCTCCATTTCATAAGAAGTGACGATGTGTACAGTTGTCCACTCTACGCGGGCATTACAAAGGCGAAATAAAGAGCTTTGAACCAACATTATGATGGAAAACGCTTCGTTAGGAATATAAACGGGAATCCATTTTTTGAAGGCATACAACAAAACAGAGAGTCAGTTTTTTCTTTTTAATAAGAAAGGATGAAAAATTAACGAGATTAAAATGGAAAATCAGCAGCACGCAAAATCAAGAAAAGTGAAACTTAATTCCAGGGTGAAGAAACATCCACTTCAGCTTCGGTAGACGATTCAAGTCGGGTATGAAACGATCAGTGGGTTAGTTTTTGGTGAATGTCAATACAAAGACGGAAAGCGAGTTATGACACATTTCCGAGAGGATAAAAACAGTCACTCACTACAGGTGATGCACTGACTGGCTACCTGTTAGTAAGAATCGACCAAGCTTTCCACACCACTGACAATGATCGAAAAAGTTAGATGAAAACTGTCATAAAAGTGGCCAGAGGATGATGTCGACTTGTAGAACAATATACCACAAAATAGTTCGCATACTATAAGTTTGCTGTGCAGATTGTTACATATCTAAAGTAAGCTTTTTCCATTAGTGAGCTATACCACGGCCAGATTTCTGTGGGACAATTCGATGTTATTGGGAAACATACGTTTTTCGTAACACTGTCAGCAACTTTGATGCAAGCAAGAAATGCGCACAACCATCGGCATCAAAATTGCGGGAGACTTGAGAAGCTGGGTATTAATATAATCATCCTACTGCTGGCCAATCAGACGATACTCAGGTGGACATGAGGATGTGTGTTGAGTATAATTTCGTCTGGCATACACGTTACCGCTAGATGAGTATGATTACTTATTTAAGAAGGGTTGATGTGTAGCAAATTTCCCCGTCATTTTTTTCAGAAGTTAGTTAAGAAGGTTGAACGCACAAGCCACCGACAGTTGTCTGTCGGGCGAGACAGGGATAAACGAATAAAGTTCGGAAATATACTGAGGTTGTGTTCTGAGACAAGTATGGTGTTGGTAAACAGAAAGAATCCTCCGTCAAACAATCAAAGATGGGACGGTTTTATTCGATCTTCAATCAATGGAAAGTTACACCAGCGTCCATGGCCGCCATGGCATCAGTAAGTCTACCATGACCTTTGACAGGGCGTCCACAGAAATGCATGAACGGGAATCAGTCTGCCAATATGCAAAAACGGGGTAGAAGAAACTTGTTAACCGTATTTGCAAACAGCATGAAGCTTGGTTGGTAGTTTGGTAGGCGAATGGGAATGTCAGAGACAGTGAACACAAAGCGCAATGCTACTGGATCGACGGTCATGTAAAATGTAATTATTTCTTGATGGTAGATGCGATTTGATTCCATCGGAGATTACTAGTTCTAGTCTGGGTGTGAGTGCCTGTCAAAATGTATGGTTAAGGATCAAAGCGGATTTTGAGAGCTCGCCAAAATAAATAAATCGTGCAACAATTGTCCAGCACCACCTAATCGAACACCGAAGGAACTTATTCAAAAATAACCGTATTTCATCTTGACACTCGCTTCGGACACCACTCGCATGTATCATTGTGGACAAGTGTGAATGCTGTGTGACATTTTATGCAACATGTTCAACAATAGGGAAATAATACACAGACTGGCCAATCCCTATTTTGGACGGAAACAACAGTGATCAGATACCTGTTTGGAGACTGAACATTGGGAAGTTTTGGAAACCATAATACATGGCGTCATGGGAAGGGATGTCAGGCTGGTTTACACATCGGATGGGGTTTGGCCAATCAGAATGAGCAAATTAGTGCACTTCGAGTGTACAATTAACAGGCTGGATTCTGTCAACATAGCTGCGTGTCGTTCTGTTCCGCAGTATCCAGAATGTCTTTCTGGTTACTTTAAGAAAATTGAATGTATACCTATGACTACCTAACATTCCAGGTTCAACATATCTGCGTAGAAACACCAGCAACCAACCAAAATTATCTGACCAACTGGAGTGGGGGGACAGACAGAACGGAAGTACGGCAACTTCAATATGATTATTTCGGTAGTCTGACAGCAAGTCCTATAATAACACAACTGAACTGCGCCAAGCGTGCGGAAATGAAGTTACGTGAAAACTCGGCCAATACGCTGTGGTGGGAGGAACCTATTTTCTTCAACAAGCGGGCTACTGTATGAAGATGATACTCTCATCAATGCACAAGCACCCAGGACAAAAAGTTTTCCTGTTCACAATGTGCAAAGTTTACTGCCAAAACACGTTTGTTCGAACTCCTACGGCCCAACTGTCTATTTTTTTTTCAAGTAAATGACAAAATTGTATACCTCTTTGGGGTGGGAAGAAATCATTCACGTATGTATAACCTACTGTAGCTGAATATTAGAGAACTGGACAAACAAACGGGTATGGCAATCTGTCGGCATGTGGAAGAGTTACTTATAAATATACAGGGTTATGGAAAAGTTGAACATAGACAAGTAATATGGAGAACGATCGTATGCTACCATAGATGGTTTGCCGTTTGTGAACATCCTCTAAGAAAGGGTTGCTAAGGTAAGACATCCAACGGATAAAACTGAGGACTACTGCGAGCGAAAACAGCGAGCCCTCTCATACACGAGTTTAAGCAACACAAGTTACGAGCACTATGTGACCACTCAGACAACGTGTGGATGATAATTGCCATACATCCAATAATCGTAAGTTTGTAACACAACTGTCTATACATTGTCTACAGTTTGGTGAACAGTGGGACCGAGTAATATAGACAAATAAAATACTGATCCTTTGTGGCAACGAGATAGAACAATCGCGGAAAAATTCGCTAAACACCTTATTCAATGTGTTAACTATGATGTCTACAATTCACTTTGTAGCGGCCACTTGGTATCAGTCATCGCTGATGGGGTAAATTGTATGGCATAAGATGACGGTATTATTCGTATCGAAAAATACCAGCCGATACTTTCGGAAACACTGCTAGAATATGAACCCCATCTCACTCGGCACGTCCACTAGAACTAGAACCAATCACACATTTTCAAATCCACTTGCTAACAGGTTGAATGAAAGTACTTTGTACAAAGCTGGTGAGTCGTTCGTGGCGAGCATTGCAAACACACGAATTACCAAATGTAACCTGCATCATTGAATCTCTTAATGATAAGTGCATTGTTCTTTTTCTCGGGTTCTACATCTATGAGATATGTGAAACATGAATGAGAGAGCAAACAATAGCCCTGAACGTATGAGCAATTCATAGTGATAAAGTTGAGCAGAATGATGGAGCTTTGTTAGTCATGTCAGATAACTGAATCCGATAGTATTCTTGTACACCACCACAAGCAAGCGCGTGTGAATTAAGCTATGCTGAACATTGTAGAGAAACTACCTGAAGCGACTATTTTGCACCCAGATTCAAATATGAGAAGAGCAGATAGATACACCGATTTCATAAGGCTTCTATCTGGTCTGTGGCACAAAATGACCGAAAACTCAGTTCGGAAGAGAATGACCTGGTTTTCTTCAACTGAATGGCGGACAAATCGAAAAATGTCAAAGCATTTCTACCCAAAACCTCTAAAATGTACTTTTCGAAACTCCAACAGAACGACGTTCAAGCCTATCACTGTCTCAGAAAAACAAGGTTCAGCCTGATGGATGTGCTGAAGTAAAAACGTGATTTTTTCATCAAAACTTGTTGCTTTGGAATAAGTATTTGCTAGCCTTCAATGCATACCATTTGGCCATTGTTCCGTTAGCATTGACAACAATCTCCACTGTTCTCGTTAAACTTTTCAGAGAATCATGGACGTAAAGTTAAGGCATCTTATTTCAAGGATCGACGAGCACGTTTCAAATGGAACAGGTACCCAATGTGACGATACGCGTCGAGAAAGAGATGTATCTAATTCCAAACGTTTCTCAACAAGATTTGAAGTTCAATTATCAGGATTGAACTTCTTTTGATGCCAGTAATTCCTTCAGTCCCAGGCAGACGTAATGGTGCGTTGTCTTTTCGCAAGATCCAATTACTGGAGTAGACAACCGTGTGAAGTAAATGGCCTGCAATCAAGTATACTGCGTTTCTGAGAAATTAGAATTCGGTTCTTCTGGTTATTCATAGAGATCCCATGAACAGACAGATCTAACGTCGCCTCGAACAACAGGTAGGGCCAGAGAGGGTTCAACTTGATCACCATTATTCTATCGAGCTCGAATACAACCATCTCACCCCAAGTTCAGACTAGGGCTCATTGGTCCAGATCACACTGACCGTCTGTCAAGTACAAACAAACATGATAGTTGGAAGTCATTGCTCTCCATAATTCGTTAATGTTTGGGCAGCCAGGTAGACGACACCATTTGTAGGCTGTTCAACAAAATATGATCCCTTCATGAGCAGCTCACAGTCACCTTTTCGACAACAGCTTGCGTTGTCACATGCTGTCTCTTGGAGACATCGGACACGTTTTGTGTCATTTTCCGTATTTTGTGATAGGCCAGGCTGACTGAACAGTAAGGGTGCAAACGTTATTCTGATCACCTCGATCACCACATCTAAATCCGATTGAACATATTTAGGACCGGTCAAGTCACACTGCTGTAGAAAGCCTAGTCCAGGCAAAAACATGCACCTACTGAGGAGTGAAACAAGAGATGACAATCCTACAGTGAGGATTTCATGAAAAGCACGAAGAGAAGACCAGAGGTTGACACGAATGCTACCAGAGTAGGTTTGAAATTGGAATCCACTTTGTCCATAGATTTGTGCACTAATGCACGTGGGTCCACTATATAATGACTGCATGTCAAAGGTCAACACACACCAGTACACAAGTCTGAGCACCAGAAACAGCAAAGAATGTGAAATATGGTGCAGTGACAATAAACGAAAAGATTTTTCCACGTTCACACTGCACATCGTTCTGAAATTCAATAATTGACTTTGGTAAGGTCCAAACGGCAAACTGTGAATGTTAGAAACTGTTTTCTTTCTAAGATAAAAAGCTGCCACTGAAACAATGTTTTTTTGATTTGGTGAGGGATACGATAGAAACACACATCAACTCAGGGACCCAACGAGGCACATGAAGTAGCTACTTGGCAGCAAGTCTGGTAACTTGTTTCGATTATATAGAGAGGGTTAGACGTGACGACTGTCATCAACGGTCAACAGATGGCTAATTGATGTATGAACAAACGAGTTGAAGCTGTTTTAAAAGGTGACCAAATTTGGAATAAAATAGGGCGCCCTCTCATTATGAGAAAATGTAGCAAGGTTCACGGACTCAGTTCGGAAAGGATCAAAATAGTCGGGTAGTCAACTAAACAACTTTCTGCCGCAGGATGAAACAGGACAACAGTTCTTGGTCAGCTACGTAATTAAGCGACGCACTTGTACCGGACAGACAATCAAGGTCAACCGGTCAAGTGTGGAAATCGACAGCCACAACAAAAGAGACACGGGCATAGAACCAGACAATAGGATCCAGTTTGGGAAGATAATTGACAGCAAACAATTGACCAGTCAAGAAAGAAGACATATATTGCCAGTTGTTGACATTTCGTTTACTCTTATCACTCGAAAAGCAAAACAGATTTTTACATAGCATGTGATTAGCAAAAACTGAAAGGACCAACTTTCGGAATTTAGGCGAGGCGAGCAGTTGTCAGCTTTAAGACAGACAAACCGTCTGATTCAACAGACTATACACACACAGGGCCGGATGCCGAGTACCAATAAGCATTACCTCAGAAAACACGACAAATCGTAGGTTTCGATTATGCAATAACGAGTTGCTCGGATCAACCATTTGATAAATTTATAAATCTATATGAAGGTTTACTCGTGTCGTAACCTGATTCGTCAATCATGATGAGGATGAGACTTCTCACTCCAAGATATGATCGACAGCCAAATGTGGTGTAGCAAGAGTGATGATCATCTCCTAACCATCCTGTCTCAAGGATCAAGCCATAGGGAAAGGCAAAAAAGCGAATTATCTATCATAAACAATCCAGATACTGAGGCGGTATGACGGTTTAGCTTGACAACTAATAAAGCGAAACTGGACGACGTGAAACTGACGTTGAAGTAAACGCCAGCACTAATTCAACCGACAGGCCACAGTCTCCTGGTCCTTCTTGGTGGCGTTGGAGTAAAAATGGTATTTTGATCCAAAACATAAAAGTTACTCAACCTCAGAGTCATCCAACAGTAAGTGCGCGGTTTAAACTGTACCGTCAATGGTTTTAGCTAAGGGCCCTAATCATTCTTTACTTAAGCCTGAGAGTCCTGACAGTAACCTGAACCACATAAAGTCATGGTGGTAAATCGCCCCCGGATAAAAATTCTCCCAAACCGCCGTACGAACAAGCGCATGATAAAAAGAAACTGCACTGTAGGTGGACGAGCACCATAACACAGACGGAAACTTTTGGACATGGAATCTGTTGAACACAAGAGCCGAGTTTGAGAATTTATGCCAAGAAGTACCATAATCAGAACGAAATTCAAGTTGAAAAAAACAGGATGGGTGAAACAGTCCAGGGTTATCCGATCGGCACGAAATTTAAAACTTATAGGTATGGGTGATAGACTTATTAATGAAACAAGACATATTGAGGAGAAACAAAGCCCCGACGCAAAGGTTAGACTCAGCTCAAAGAGGAGTGTGAGCCAACGATATACATAGCATAGAACTATAAGTAAAGAAGTGAGAAAAGTGAAAATTACTCAGTCAGTCACTTACGGTTAAGCATATAGGCACTTTGTAGTCCGCTCGGATTATTGACTGAGGCCAGAAGCTGAGGATTTACTCTGCCCGAAGCTACAGCAGCCAACAGAGCGGCGTTGAAACTTTGCTGTTGTTGCGGTTGTTGTTGGTTGTGCATTTGTAGTAAGAATGGATTGACTAAACCGGCTGAAACACTGCCCAATTCGGACATGATCGAGCCAGACAGAGGAGTAGCAGGTGGGGGCTCTGATGGAGGAGGTGGAATGGATCCATTACGGATGGACTGCGCTATTCGGTTTGCCGATCTCAAGGTACCCAACGGATCTACACCACTTATTGTGGTTGCACGTGTAAGGCTGATATCTGTGCGGCGACGTCGAGGAAGGGTACCACCGCCGTTCGATCCGTACAAACCTTGATTTCCATATCCAGTAAGTGAAGAGTCACGTCGTCGAGGAGGAAGCTGATATGTCTGGCGCCGCTGACGTCCACGGAATGACATATCCAAGTCCGCAGATGGATGGAGATCATCTAGCGGATAGTCGAGTTCAGACACATCCCTCCTATCGAGAGCCCTGTGTTCATCCTCAATACTGTTGGCATCATCAGGATCGTCATCTACATCATCCATGGTTAGCTGCCTTTCGGATGAACCTTCGATATCGTTAGTACTTAGTAGACCTGCGTGGGCAGACTGCTGTTTGACGCTGAATGAGCTAACACGTTGTGTTTCACCCCTAGCTCGCTTGCGGGATCCAGCCAGGCTGGAATTTGTGTTGCTACCACCGTCCACAGTATTGTGGTTCGTATTTCGCTTGTTCATCTCCAAATCAGCGGTACGTGATCGCGTCAAGTCAGAACCCACAACCGGGCTGTCCGCACGTAGGCTAATAGAGTTTTTGCGCCGTAGGCGTTGAGAATCAGTCAGGCTGGTCAGATGGCATCTGTCCGCCGTATGAGAAGTACCGGAACCGTTTTCATCATTTGGAGTATCTGATAGAAGAATAACCACAGCATTTTATTGACGAATAAACATAGGTGTTGAACAGAAACACATGGTCACTTATCAGACTGTGAGAACAGGACGAAATTGTTGACAACAGTGAGAAAAACGTCCTGTACAACGGAATAAAAATACAACTAATCGTAAAAAATCCGAGTATCTGCCAAATTTCATCCAACGTCAGAAATTGCAAATAAGTTCAACTGATTATACGAATAAACCGATTTAGCCAGCAATAGTAGACTTACTATCCAAATCACATTATGTAAAAGCTTGAAATTAAGCGCTAAACATTTCACCTTTGAACTTTGTGGATTTAAACCGACTTACAGTTCAGTGAATGCAGGTAATGAGGTCGTTTTACGAAAACGTGATTTTCACAACGTATGTGCAAGTAAGATTGGATGATAACTTACTTTTAACCTAGACGTAGAACAGACGCGATTTTCAATCAGCTACATATCCGTTCGGTAAATATACAGCTACCGCCAGATAAAAAAGTTTACAAATGGACACATTCAATATACGAGAAAAGTGGAGATCCAGATTTGGACAACCATTTTTTCTTCCAGATAACGAACCTGGTAATTGGTTTGCCAATCAGGTTCCCAACCAACTAGGAAGTTTTGGATAGCGCAGCTGGAGGCAAATCATCAGTGGTTCCAGATTCATGTCGATAAGACTGTTACGAGCTAAGCAAAAGCCGAGATTGGTAAATCGCTAAACTCGGCTAGCTACTGGTTAACCATAGGTAGCAAAAACTGGTGATATTCGACCGAATGTAATTGACAGATTGTGCTACTTCAAATAACCCGGTTAGATCGAATCTAGGATGACGATGATGTTGAAGTCGGGCTCAGTAGCTTCCAGTAAACACGCTAGAAAACCATAGGGAAAGAGAAATTGCAGTGTTCTGAGATTGTACATAGAGATCACGGTGCCGCTAACATTTGAGCTGCTATGTGTAAAATGTACGAGTCTGAGTGTCGATAAATGCGCATGCCACGATCAGCGTCAAAATGGGATGTCGACACGGACGATATTCACGTCCTAAACCAAAACGCCAGTAGGCTTCGATGTTTATCCATTAGCTATCGCTCTTTCATAAAATCAGCTTATACAAAAAGAGGTTTTTGCAACCATGCTATATGCTATAAACCATCAAGCTGCCCGAAGCCCGGGACGTTTGTTTTGACCCCTTAGCCGAGATCGTATTGTAGTCTGCGTACGAAATACATCCAAAACGACCTTACCTACCTTGTGAAGCTCGTTGGATTCCAACAAACATGCATAGCCGGTGAGTGTCCAAATCACAGCTATTAATGAAACTTGGATTGTCTCGCAGAGTGTGAAACAACTGTCCTTACAACGTGGCCATATTATGCCGATAAGTTTGAGAGAATTGTATCACCACCGCGATTAGTGCGGGTTGAGCTGGAAGTGACTGTCAAATTGTCAGTGTAGGAGATGGGCTTGACCAATGGATTCGAAAATCCTCTAGTACTCATCAGAAAAGCTTGCTTCGTTAGTGTTAAAACATATTAACTGGAATTCAAAGGGCGATGCTCGTGTTTTGTTGGATACGCGGTCAGGAATCAGTCAACGACACCCTCGTTGATGTAACGAGACGTTATGCTCCCAACAAACCCGGTATAATTTTTGTCTTTACTGTTCTCAAATCGTTGAATTACCCACGTATTGCAGTAAGTTTGGTTTACACGTGCATGTACATTGGTAAGTAGGTGTGCGAAAATGTGGTTGAACAGTGGCGTTAGTTAAGAGGTTTCAAGTGCTACTGTTGCTCATTTGACTGATTCTAATCATTCTGTCGGTAAGAAAGGTGCATTTCAGGTTGTCTTTCAAACGTCAAGAAGTCGATTAGAAATAGTGAGATTCCGAATGTTGACCGTTACCAAGGCCACTAGTATCCGATTGCGCAACCCTAACCTTTGCGGACACTTATTCTCCCTTGGCCCACAATCAATCAACTCCACGATTTGGAACCGTGATTGTGTAACTGATAACAAGCACACCGTCCATAACCTCTGCTGACCGTTTTTCTGACTCAAACTAGTTATGTTTTCACGTTAGCCTGATGACCAAACACTGAAAACAAATCTTGTTCGTTACTTTGTCGTTCCCAAGAGAGTACAGCTGGCATCGAATAAAGCTGAAACTACAAATCTACCAACGACCACCCCGATAACGACCAGGTAGTTCTAGTTTAGAAACGCTAATAAAACGAACCCGAGACTGTCATGTAACATACCAAGATGACAGCATCCGTCAAATAGGCAACTAGTGGTAAGGCAATGAAGCAAATTGTTGCCGATCGTGCCCACCGCAGAAATGTGGTGGCTAAGTCGTTTGGTGAGGGAATTAGAGAAATGCACCGGTAGCCACATGTGTATATACATGTTCCATATTGAACATAATCAAGTGACATATCAGCGGGAAAAAAAAACATTTCGAAAGTTACTGAAAAACACGATAAAAAATAATAATAATATTAATAGACATGAGCAGGTGCTCGCCATGCAATATACCAGCCAGCCACTAGGGTGGGCAAGAAACCTTACCCTGGTGAGCTACATCCAAAGACTTTATTCAGCAAGTCAGGATTTCCATGATATGTAACTACAGCGTTCCCTAATCACACCGTGGTTTACTACGGCAGCTAGTGATCTGGATGAATAATACCGGTGCGATAAAAGCTCTTCTGGTATACGGAAACCGTGACCCATCAATGGTAGGTTGTATTTTAATTGCTTGACCAATCAAAAAATTGTTTGGGGTTTTAACGAAGTACTTGGAAGCGAACCGCCAAATGTACATGTGATCTTCCCAGTTGGCGGTGACAACCAAAGAGTAAAAGCCAAGTTTTCATTCTCTGCGTTATCGCACTAGGTTAACTGTGGGTTTTATATAACCAAATGTGGGCAGAAGCAGCTATGGTAAACAGGGCTCGAACCCACGACGGT
>QNGE01000688.1:214582-236896 GCA_008508345.1 Paragonimus westermani | reverse complement strand
GACCGAATCATCAAATCTGAACGCTCAACCACTCTCGCTTGTGAGCAATGATCAGGTTGCCCGATCGTCTCGAGAGGAGACACAGTTACTGCCTGTTAACTCCAATCGATAACCCCGCGATTAGGACTTCCAAGACAGGTCGAGATCACTGAACTCATTATCATGCAAGGCGATATTTCACATTATTGATGAGTAGTCGGGGATTTGGTTTATTTTCAAGTTGACCATCACTCACATTTGATCGCAGCGTTCGCATTCAGATAGACTTTTCAACCATTTCATCCCAGTCAAATAAGCTTGGAATTTTAAAGACTGACTAACGAATTTTTGCAACTGAGTGACAGTTATGTATATGCCACGATTCCCTTACCCTTTCCTTGATCACTTTTAAACTATACTCATTAGAAATTGGCATGCGCCCGGCGAATATTTTAAAATTATTCAAGGCGTGCAGCTCTGCCAGCCGAATCGATGGCTCCTCAGATTTCCACGTAGACAACGACTGTGGGCCTTCTATACGAATGGCGGTGTTCAGGTATGTGTAGGTGGTCAGTACAACCATGGTCAAGTAGAAACTTGGCTCACAGATATGCATCTGGTGCGTTTCGCTTAGTTTACGAAGCAAAATATCTGCCAGCACATTAGACGAAGTAGAAACCAGACTACTTCTTCGGTGATTTGCTCACGAAATGCGTGCATGTTTTTTGAAAATGAAGGTAATGTTAGTCAAACCCCGGTGATTCGTAACAACTTCACTGATCCAGAGTTTTTGGAGCAGAGCCGTCAGCTTTTTAAGTAAAGCTGGACCTCCAGCAAAAAGTAACAGGAGGGAGTTCCTCTAGACCGGATGCCACTTGATGTTCCAGAAACTTGATCCTGAGAGGGATTTCCATTTCCGATGGCAAATGAACGTAAACCGACCAGTGAACTCGGACAGAGCTTTCTGTGGTAGTTGATGACCCAGGTGGCCAGTTGAAGTGCGTCCTAAGCGCAATTGCAGGTTATGAATAGGCTCATCATTCGCATTGAGGATTACCTGGCTCACATCTGAGTTGCTGCTACCAGTTGTTTGGGTGAGATGAAGAGTCCTAGAGAGTTCCCGGTAGCAGCGGCTTCTTGCATTTCGATAACGCTCTGTGTCCACCAGGCCTCACAGTCCTCACGCAGTTGTTTCCGGAGTTCCAAGCGAGTAGCACTGTTGGCCGAGTTGCACTAAACGCCAGATGGAACATTCCAGCGAGCGTTGGGAAGTTCCAGTGATCGGACACAGGCCAAGTGGTTGTCAACTGAACGAGTACCACACTTATACATTTCACGTAGTATATGTTCTTAGTGTGCTTTAGTGCAGCTTGGTGTATAAAAATCTAAACTAGATGTAAACGCACGTTGGTAATCGTAAATCGCCTGTGGCCCTGCTAATTTAGATAGGTCAATTTGTGGTCGACGACAAAGTGGCCATCCACCGAAGCGCAAAGCGCAATAGGCACATAACATTACATGATGGGGATCCACGCAGCTACTCTGGATTGACCTTCAATCTATGAGACAGCCATGCCACCAACAGCTGGCGGCCACGTGGTCAATTTTTGTCCACGATTGACGCGGTGATGGATGTCGCCAGGTGGCGTAGTGACCTAATCACTCGATGAAGTTAAATCCAGAAAGCATTCTTATGACGTCTTATTAATCAGCCTTGCATGCAACTTATATATCATTCATGACCGTCCACAGCTGTCCCATCACTACAGATTTTCGGTCGGCCTTTTCTCAAATGGAAGCCATACAGTCGAGTTTTGTACTAGTCAGAACTTATCAGTAGTGCATATTCTTATCAAGACCGACGTTAAAACTCCTGCTACTTCTTCTTAAGGCAACCACGTTACAAATGGAGATGTTGAGGTCGAATTCCTACGGTTGCCGACGATCAATATACTTTCATCCGACCATTCGTTTACGCTCATTTGCCTTACGAGTCGATGGCAGGCGGACCACACTGAATTACCGGGTTTTTTGCCTTTTGACTGGTTGATTGTCGGAATTGTTACATTTATGGTTGATATGACATTAGTTTCGACCCCAAAATGCGTGACAATAATCTTGTGTATGACTTCACACGTCGTGTTCTGATTTTGTGCATTTGTTTCCTCCATTATACAGACTAAGGGCAACTGAAAACTGAAATACCTTCTTCTTTCTTAAGCTCATGTCTTTCAGCATGCAACTTCCGCTGCTATCCCTATTGAACCTTATCTTAATGATTAAAATTAGTTACATGTCCATGTGTGATCAGAATGTACGAAATGTTACCCCGGAGAACATCACATGATTTACGTCTTCTCATTGCCTTATTCAAGTTCTGTTCAGTTAAGGCTGTATCAGACGTCTGCTACTCGTAGTTTACTTTGGACCGCTGGTTCTGATTCCCTCAAGTCTGTAACATCGATTTCATAGAAGCTGAATTTTATAGCAATCAGGATGGTGCGGTGCATAGGCCTTCTGGTGCTGCAGTAACGCAAACACATCCCATGTAACGAAGAACGGCGTCTTCCATCTACGTGCATGTCATACGTTGACTTAAGACACCAGCTAGGGTCTTTGATTCAACAATCTGACATGCAGTACTCAAGGAAACAGGATTTTCTTCAGAGACAGCGATCAAAATGTTTGGCTCATCTGTCAATGAGGTGCTAACCCAGCCCGTAGGTGCAGTAAATATTGTATTATCGACCCATTTTGATTACCGTTGTATGCACTAAGTGTGTTGTAAGCAACAGCAAGCTTCTCAGGTGTAATGCAAGTATTACTACAGATGACACGTCTGTGATCACGGCCAACTGTTCGGAGCGCTGGTTGTTTGAGGGTATTTCTTCTAACCCTCTTCTTTCATACGCGAGGCCAGCAATGTCACAGGTGTTAATCAGGCACCCCTGTATACTCCTGGGTTCGTGCCCCATTGGCTAAACAGCCAAGGGATCAGTAGCGCGTAACTGTTTCTTTGTGTGACTACTTTCCTATCTGTTGTGGTTGAACCTGAAAAGACCGAAGTCCTAGTCAAAATATCTCTCTGGATCAAGACAGCATATAGTCCCGGCTACCACACTAAGGTACTGGAAAATGTTACGTACACACACATACAAACAATCTAATTCTATGCATCCATCTACGATGTATGGTTCAGTACTGTGGTTTTGTCTGGGCTAAAAGGAAAACGGAACTGTCTAAACGAATGGATGCAAATTACCATGGTCTCTCCCAAACTAGTTAACAGACGTTGCATCACAACGCTCCGTGACTCCAACGTAACTGCACTTCACTCCTGATGGTCGCTGTCGACGTCCACTGGTTTCGATTCACCTCTTTTCCAACACTTCCACCAACTCCTGTCCTCATTCGCGTTACAAATTATTTGGAACCCCATCCAAATTTAGTAGATTTAGATAGATTAGATAGATTTAGATAGAGCTCATAAAGTGTTGAGATTAGCAACTAACACATAAAAGCCAAGTCGAGATATTTTAGTTCACAAAAATTTGGTCACTATTGTATTATTGGCCACTGATGGCGGTAACAGTGTCACTCACAACTGCTCTGTTTTGGTTGACAGCACACACCTGCGCGAACAAACACAAATACACAACTCTAACTGCAGCGCACACTCGAGTTATATTTTACCACGGCCCTCGCATTTGGGCCGAGATTTTGTCGGCCCACTTTGAAAGGGTGCACTGGACTGTAGTTTGACACTTGTAAGACATCATCTGTGATGCATGGGATAAATGACCAGCAGTGGAACTCCAACTGTTAATTATGAAGCAACCACGTTACTGACTGCACGAATTATAGTGGATGCATATTTCACAAGCAGTCATGCCGGAGTGTTGCTTTGAGCTCAGTGTTTGACTTATTTTAATTCACCGTCTGCATTAACCCTGGGATTATACGGTCTGAAACACCTTTCGTTTAACTTGGGCTGTGTATAGGTATTCGCGACGACACAAACTAACATCCGGAGGTGCTTGTTGGATTAAAATCATTGCTGATCAATCACCGATGCTCCACACTGGAGACACACACCACTGCGGTTATTGAAAAAAATGCCTTAGTTGCAATCCCGTATTCGGCCAAATAATCGAAATGAAATCTTCATCGAATGAAGTTAACGTGGCTTGTTACTCCTATTTTTCAACTAGAACATGTACACACTTAACGAGGAAGAGACACACCTGTTAGAAGTGCGATGAATCAGTGGGCTCTGCCATACCGGATGTTTTCTGTCCCACCACGCATCATACATTCAAAACCGCAGGTTAGTTTTGTTCAAATGAGGAACGGTACAGAACTGAGAATTGTGCTATCACTTTCCGCCTAATTTTGTACCTGTTCGACGACCCTGTTCTGAAGTAATTTTCACCGATCTGGCGTATTTTGGGGAGTAGCCATTGTTCATTAAAGAAAACCGGTAGTTCCTCTTATGGATACACCAAAATTCCGAACCGGAAGACAACTAAATCACTGGCGGTTCAAAATCACCCGCGTCGTGAGTATCTGGTAAAGTTTTTGTTATAAAAAGGCATTTCCTTCCATGCGCAGTTATATGCAAAGCGTTTTCAACGTGAAAGCAACTACGCATACACTGTGCAGTAGATTTAATAGGATAGATGAATCTTAATTGTGAAGAATCTGGGCTACGGGTCGATTCGAACCAGCGACAGAAATAATATGCTGCGGCGCAACAATTGCCCTTCCAGATGAGTTACGAAGGCAGGAAGGCATCTCGGAAATTTCATACTTGAACTCAACTACCCTCTCCCAATCCACCGTGTCACACGGAATTTATTACATGATCTAAGTAACTGACCTTCTGGTCCAGTTTTGGTGCNCGAACACCACCACTGTTCCTAACCATCAAAAGAGGAAGGGTGTCCGTGAAAATTATATGAAAATCCTGGAAGCAATTTGCTGTCAGATCTCTCGCAGTATATCGCCAACCTTCAGCATCTCAAGTGGGCTACGGCAATGTTGTCCTGCCTCTTTTCAATTCTACTTTGCACTAGACAAAATGCAAAAATATACCCTGATACACTGTGACTTTGATAGTGTGAATCTGTTCCCAGGCACTCGACTTCGAGACATAAAGTATGCGGACGACATCTCCCTAGTCTGCGGAGGCTCATACGGAACCCGGAACCTCTTGAGTAGATTGAAAGCTTCAGTCCGTCAGATTGACGTGGTCTTTGCACTTACTAATCAAATTACAGGGTGCTGTTGCAACATTGGCAGGTCTATACGCTTGTGTCCACCATTGGTTGTGAGCAATTGGAAGTAGTTGAGAATTTCATATCTTTGGAGATGTTTCAGCGCTAATGGAATGTGTGATGAGATCGCAAGTCACATATCAAATGCTCGGGTGTTGTTTGCCAATTTACACTCTCTGCGGCATCGGCATGATCTGTCTTTTTGTGAAAGCCCACTGTACATTGTCACTGCAAGGGCAGTCCCGTTAGACAAATCCGAATCCTGGCCACTTCGCGCAGGATGTTCACAAAGTGTCCGTTTTCGACCACCGGAGTCTCCAGAGCGTTAGCGGTGTTTGGTGGGAGCACTGCGTCCGCAGTAACAAAGTTCACTAATCTGCGTTTGGAACGATTAAACGTTATTGACCCTTCAGCTTATTGGTCTCGTCTCACAAGCCTGGTTGTCCTGGCCACATTTCACGAACGCCAGTGCACCGCCTACCACATCGTGCCTTATTCGCGAGAAGTAATTTGGGCTGCAAGTGGCACCCAAGTGGTCAGCTCACTACCTGGGTTCGGGATATGAAGGCACTCACTTTGAAGCTTGCCTCAGCAGGGCGCTCTCAGCTGCCTGGTTTGGGGTCCGAAAGACAGTGAACACCTTTGGTTGAGGACCCGGTTTGATATAGCTTAGAACAGAAGTCGATGGCGTTCGTGTCGCGAGTCTCTGTAAGTATCGTTCTAACTTTTCCCCTCTGCCCTCTCACGCTTTTCCTCCTGCACCCTAATCCTTACGTTCTTCTCGTGCTGTGGCACGTTTGTGACCTTTTATGGCTCCTACATTTTATGCTGATTGGGTGACGTACAGGGTTATATCTGCGAGAATCGCAAGTGTCTGAACTTGCCTGGGTGGTGGGTTTGTAAGTCTTAATGGGAATTTGGCAAAAACTATTCCTGATGAGTAGTCGGGGATTTGGTTTATTTTCAAGTTGACCATCACTCACATTTGATCGCAGCGTTCGCATTCAGATAGACTTTCCAGCCAGCCTCTTTCGAAAAGAAGCACTAGACTCGAGTTTCGCTTTCATTAGAGCTCGTCAGTAGTGCATATCCTTGCCACGGCCGGGATTTGAACTCCGGACATTCCAATCATGAGGCAACCGTGTTAACCACTGCGCCATTGACCTCACATTAGGCACGACCGAATCATCAAATCTGAACGCTCAACCACTCTCGCTTGTGAGCAATGATCAGGTTGCCCGATCGTCTCGAGAGGAGACACAGTTACTGCCTGTTAACTCCAATCGATAACCCCGCGATTAGGACTTCCAAGACAGGTCGAGATCACTGAACTCATTATCATGCAAGGCGATATTTCACATTATTGATGAGTAGTCGGGGATTTGGTTTATTTTCAAGTTGACCATCACTCACATTTGATCGCAGCGTTCGCATTCAGATAGACTTTTCAACCATTTCATCCCAGTCAAATAAGCTTGGAATTTTAAAGACTGACTAACGAATTTTTGCAACTGAGTGACAGTTATGTATATGCCACGATTCCCTTACCCTTTCCTTGATCACTTTTAAACTATACTCATTAGAAATTGGCATGCGCCCGGCGAATATTTTAAAATTATTCAAGGCGTGCAGCTCTGCCAGCCGAATCGATGGCTCCTCAGATTTCCACGTAGACAACGACTGTGGGCCTTCTATACGAATGGCGGTGTTCAGGTATGTGTAGGTGGTCAGTACAACCATGGTCAAGTAGAAACTTGGCTCACAGATATGCATCTGGTGCGTTTCGCTTAGTTTACGAAGCAAAATATCTGCCAGCACATTAGACGAAGTAGAAACCAGACTACTTCTTCGGTGATTTGCTCACGAAATGCGTGCATGTTTTTTGAAAATGAAGGTAATGTTAGTCAAACCCCGGTGATTCGTAACAACTTCACTGATCCAGAGTTTTTGGAGCAGAGCCGTCAGCTTTTTAAGTAAAGCTGGACCTCCAGCAAAAAGTAACAGGAGGGAGTTCCTCTAGACCGGATGCCACTTGATGTTCCAGAAACTTGATCCTGAGAGGGATTTCCATTTCCGATGGCAAATGAACGTAAACCGACCAGTGAACTCGGACAGAGCTTTCTGTGGTAGTTGATGACCCAGGTGGCCAGTTGAAGTGCGTCCTAAGCGCAATTGCAGGTTATGAATAGGCTCATCATTCGCATTGAGGATTACCTGGCTCACATCTGAGTTGCTGCTACCAGTTGTTTGGGTGAGATGAAGAGTCCTAGAGAGTTCCCGGTAGCAGCGGCTTCTTGCATTTCGATAACGCTCTGTGTCCACCAGGCCTCACAGTCCTCACGCAGTTGTTTCCGGAGTTCCAAGCGAGTAGCACTGTTGGCCGAGTTGCACTAAACGCCAGATGGAACATTCCAGCGAGCGTTGGGAAGTTCCAGTGATCGGACACAGGCCAAGTGGTTGTCAACTGAACGAGTACCACACTTATACATTTCACGTAGTATATGTTCTTAGTGTGCTTTAGTGCAGCTTGGTGTATAAAAATCTAAACTAGATGTAAACGCACGTTGGTAATCGTAAATCGCCTGTGGCCCTGCTAATTTAGATAGGTCAATTTGTGGTCGACGACAAAGTGGCCATCCACCGAAGCGCAAAGCGCAATAGGCACATAACATTACATGATGGGGATCCACGCAGCTACTCTGGATTGACCTTCAATCTATGAGACAGCCATGCCACCAACAGCTGGCGGCCACGTGGTCAATTTTTGTCCACGATTGACGCGGTGATGGATGTCGCCAGGTGGCGTAGTGACCTAATCACTCGATGAAGTTAAATCCAGAAAGCATTCTTATGACGTCTTATTAATCAGCCTTGCATGCAACTTATATATCATTCATGACCGTCCACAGCTGTCCCATCACTACAGATTTTCGGTCGGCCTTTTCTCAAATGGAAGCCATACAGTCGAGTTTTGTACTAGTCAGAACTTATCAGTAGTGCATATTCTTATCAAGACCGAGGTTAAAACTCCTGCTACTTCTTCTTAAGGCAACCACGTTACAAATGGAGATGTTGAGGTCGAATTCCTACGGTTGCCGACGATCAATATACTTTCATCCGACCATTCGTTTACGCTCATTTGCCTTACGAGTCGATGGCAGGCGGACCACACTGAATTACCGGGTTTTTTGCCTTTTGACTGGTTGATTGTCGGAATTGTTACATTTATGGTTGATATGACATTAGTTTCGACCCCAAAATGCGTGACAATAATCTTGTGTATGACTTCACACGTCGTGTTCTGATTTTGTGCATTTGTTTCCTCCATTATACAGACTAAGGGCAACTGAAAACTGAAATACCTTCTTCTTTCTTAAGCTCATGTCTTTCAGCATGCAACTTCCGCTGCTATCCCTATTGAACCTTATCTTAATGATTAAAATTAGTTACATGTCCATGTGTGATCAGAATGTACGAAATGTTACCCCGGAGAACATCACATGATTTACGTCTTCTCATTGCCTTATTCAAGTTCTGTTCAGTTAAGGCTGTATCAGACGTCTGCTACTCGTAGTTTACTTTGGACCGCTGGTTCTGATTCCCTCAAGTCTGTAACATCGATTTCATAGAAGCTGAATTTTATAGCAATCAGGATGGTGCGGTGCATAGGCCTTCTGGTGCTGCAGTAACGCAAACACATCCCATGTAACGAAGAACGGCGTCTTCCATCTACGTGCATGTCATACGTTGACTTAAGACACCAGCTAGGGTCTTTGATTCAACAATCTGACATGCAGTACTCAAGGAAACAGGATTTTCTTCAGAGACAGCGATCAAAATGTTTGGCTCATCTGTCAATGAGGTGCTAACCCAGCCCGTAGGTGCAGTAAATATTGTATTATCGACCCATTTTGATTACCGTTGTATGCACTAAGTGTGTTGTAAGCAACAGCAAGCTTCTCAGGTGTAATGCAAGTATTACTACAGATGACACGTCTGTGATCACGGCCAACTGTTCGGAGCGCTGGTTGTTTGAGGGTATTTCTTCTAACCCTCTTCTTTCATACGCGAGGCCAGCAATGTCACAGGTGTTAATCAGGCACCCCTGTATACTCCTGGGTTCGTGCCCCATTGGCTAAACAGCCAAGGGATCAGTAGCGCGTAACTGTTTCTTTGTGTGACTACTTTCCTATCTGTTGTGGTTGAACCTGAAAAGACCGAAGTCCTAGTCAAAATATCTCTCTGGATCAAGACAGCATATAGTCCCGGCTACCACACTAAGGTACTGGAAAATGTTACGTACACACACATACAAACAATCTAATTCTATGCATCCATCTACGATGTATGGTTCAGTACTGTGGTTTTGTCTGGGCTAAAAGGAAAACGGAACTGTCTAAACGAATGGATGCAAATTACCATGGTCTCTCCCAAACTAGTTAACAGACGTTGCATCACAACGCTCCGTGACTCCAACGTAACTGCACTTCACTCCTGATGGTCGCTATCGACGTCCACTGGTTTCGATTCACCTCTTTTCCAACACTTCCACCAACTCCTGTCCTCATTCGCGTTACAAATTATTTGGAACCCCATCCAAATTTAGTAGATTTAGATAGATTAGATAGATTTAGATAGAGCTCATAAAGTGTTGAGATTAGCAACTAACACATAAAAGCCAAGTCGAGATATTTTAGTTCACAAAAATTTGGTCACTATTGTATTATTGGCCACTGATGGCGGTAACAGTGTCACTCACAACTGCTCTGTTTTGGTTGACAGCACACACCTGCGCGAACAAACACAAATACACAACTCTAACTGCAGCGCACACTCGAGTTATATTTTACCACGGCCCTCGCATTTGGGCCGAGATTTTGTCGGCCCACTTTGAAAGGGTGCACTGGACTGTAGTTTGACACTTGTAAGACATCATCTGTGATGCATGGGATAAATGACCAGCAGTGGAACTCCAACTGTTAATTATGAAGCAACCACGTTACTGACTGCACGAATTATAGTGGATGCATATTTCACAAGCAGTCATGCCGGAGTGTTGCTTTGAGCTCAGTGTTTGACTTATTTTAATTCACCGTCTGCATTAACCCTGGGATTATACGGTCTGAAACACCTTTCGTTTAACTTGGGCTGTGTATAGGTATTCGCGACGACACAAACTAACATCCGGAGGTGCTTGTTGGATTAAAATCATTGCTGATCAATCACCGATGCTCCACACTGGAGACACACACCACTGCGGTTATTGAAAAAAATGCCTTAGTTGCAATCCCGTATTCGGCCAAATAATCGAAATGAAATCTTCATCGAATGAAGTTAACGTGGCTTGTTACTCCTATTTTTCAACTAGAACATGTACACACTTAACGAGGAAGAGACACACCTGTTAGAAGTGCGATGAATCAGTGGGCTCTGCCATACCGGATGTTTTCTGTCCCACCACGCATCATACATTCAAAACCGCAGGTTAGTTTTGTTCAAATGAGGAACGGTACAGAACTGAGAATTGTGCTATCACTTTCCGCCTAATTTTGTACCTGTTCGACGACCCTGTTCTGAAGTAATTTTCACCGATCTGGCGTATTTTGGGGAGTAGCCATTGTTCATTAAAGAAAACCGGTAGTTCCTCTTATGGATACACCAAAATTCCGAACCGGAAGACAACTAAATCACTGGCGGTTCAAAATCACCCGCGTCGTGAGTATCTGGTAAAGTTTTTGTTATAAAAAGGCATTTCCTTCCATGCGCAGTTATATGCAAAGCGTTTTCAACGTGAAAGCAACTACGCATACACTGTGCAGTAGATTTAATAGGATAGATGAATCTTAATTGTGAAGAATCTGGGCTACGGGTCGATTCGAACCAGCGACAGAAATAATATGCTGCGGCGCAACAATTGCCCTTCCAGATGAGTTACGAAGGCAGGAAGGCATCTCGGAAATTTCATACTTGAACTCAACTACCCTCTCCCAATCCACCGTGTCACACGGAATTTATTACATGATCTAAGTAACTGACCTTCTGGTCCAGTTTTGGTGCCTCCAGCGTGGTTTCTAGCTCGACTCAGCGTTTTGGCACGCTGCTCCTCTCACTGGTTCGAATCTAGTTGAGGTCTAGCCATTCTGCAATTAGGTTGCAACTTATCTAACCTGTTACACTACCCATAAGCCACATAATTTTCATGCTCAACAGTGATAGTGACGCGTTTCATCTTGAAACTGTCGAGACAGATAATCTCCGGATCAGTTGGTAGGTTCCGCATTGCAGAGGACTGGGGAAGGGGGGTAACTGAGCTCATATGTTAAAGTTAAGTTCACGGAGTGACTTCGCAGCTAAGCTTGTGGTGTTTGGACATGCTGTTTCCGTTAATGGTTCGAACAGAGCCGTAGCCCAGATTTTTTCACCTAAAAACACTGTTGACTGTTTGCAACAGCCATTTGTCAGTATCACGATAAGAGAAGCATATTTGTAGTTTACTCAACAGATGTCATTCACTTGGTCAGAACTGTTGAGCACCTTGTTACCACACCTTCAAAACAAAATGCTGTCTTCTTCTTGTTGGGAGTGGTGGCGCAATCTGACAGATGGATTTCGATTTCTCATTGATCTAGACGATTTGCAATCACCTCCTCCGTAGACCTACTAGTGACAGAAAGTCAGATTTTTTATAGGGATTATCCTCACATAGCCTGCCAAACTGTCAAAGCTGGTAGGAACTCATAAGACACCAACTGCGACGGAATCGCATCATTTCAAGCTCTCAGTAAGTACTCTGACGTGTCTTCAGGTCAAATAAACGCACCCACAGAGAATCATCCGGAAATACCCGGAAGGGCTGAAAGCGAACAACGCAGCCACCACTCATATTGTCTTCCTCAGTTCTAGACCTCGTCTGTTAAGCGTTTATCGCGAAAAAACAGAGGCGACTAGTGAGAACACATGCGCGAATTTTTCAAGTTCACTAAAGATACTAGCAGAAATAGTGCAGTTATCCAATAAATCTCAAAGTCCGCATTTTGTCGTATGGTGACCCGGTCTTCAGCCCACGTGGACCTCAAAAATCGAGTCAACTTTTCGTGCTGTAAGTGAGAACCTATTTTTTGCCGCTGAACATCATCACTGGGAAGTATCGGCTTTTCCTCCTACGTATTGCAGTTCTAATCAGCATTCTACTCATTTTCTATGACAATTCAACAGTACCTATTCTTCGATTTCTAATACCAGATCCAACAATTATGGTTTACTACAATTCTCTTCACACGTGGGCGCTCTGTTTGCCGGAGGATCGCTAAGCACGGCAAGCAGTGCCAGACGTCTCTGCACCTGTGACAGTGTACTAGCTTTAAACAGGGCCAATACAACCTGCTTAAGTTCTCACGTTTCTTCTGCTTGCATGAGCTGTTTGTTCAGAGATACAAAAGTGCACTCAGTCGGCGTGTCACGCGTAACAGAGAGTGCACGAGCTGGACCGACATATAACCGTGAGCCCACATGAGCACAAGTATTGCACAAACGTCCTCCGTTGGAATAGCGATGGCGGGTACGGCGTGCAATAAATCACCTGAACGAATACACAAAGTTCATCAGACACAGACCTACTTTCCTACATAGGGCAGTGGCCCCTCTGAAGTACGGATGAGGTAGACTGTTACTGGTCCAAAAGACTACTCTTCGGAATTGTCTTTTAAGGGTAGTTTCGCACCACATCCTGTAAAGGCGAGCAAACCAAATCCACTCTAAGAGCTTCCCCGCACCAGATCTGGCAAACTTCGCTACCGCAAATAGTTTGAGCGCCAGAGCCATGCAGAAGTCATCAGACCTTCTCGTGACGTTAACGGCCAAACTGAGCACGATGGCAGTGTTCGATAAAGCGCCAGATACGAAATTCACACATGCCAACATGATAGAGGTTTCACCCAATCCGTCTTGATAAGAGCTGGGGGAACGGTTCCCGATGGATGAACCTAGGATACATAAAGGTCAATCCTAAGACACGCTGAACTTTAAGTCCCGGTTGAGAGTGTACGCTCGACTTCTACAATGTCATTCAGGAAGCCGTCGATCCTTGTAGGAAACACTAACCACAACTTCCTGGATGCTCATTACCCACGAAAACCCTCAGAATCTCTAAAAGCCCTGTAAACGGCATGCACATGGTTCGACTCTGCAACACACTCCCCGGCTGAATCCAACTATTTCCCACTTAGGTTGAGCCTCCAAAAACTGTGAAAGGCTTGTGTCATGAAGCGCCTTTAGTGTTCAGTCCAGCATAACTTTCTTTCCATCAGTATCTAATGTGTGCATCTTCATAGATACCTCCGCAGAGGCTGTAGACAATGGTTTTGCTTTGCGCCGTTTCACCTGACTTCGCGGAAACCTTCGATAACACCTAACACAGTACAGCATGCTGATGTCAATTCGATGTGGGTCGACAACCAACGCCCGGAACAGGAATCAGGACAAATTGTTCACCAACTGTCGATTGTTTGCCTGTTTCAATTCGTCCAGAGTCCGAATACACAACTACAACCGCCCAATGATAGCGTTCGCCAAAACACTGTTGCGTAGGCGTCAAAGATGGCAGTTTCTTATTGTCTACCGAACAGCCTTTCACAGGATTTTTAAGAACTATCTATTTTCTAACACGAAATTCCGATCAAACACGATACCCCGTTTGCGTACCAATCCAGCCTACTAGCCAAGGACTTCATGACACCTTTGATTTATTCTACTTTTTTTACGTAGGATAAAAGTTATGGAAAAACCCGGTGCAGCCTGTCGTGTTTCACTGATGCGCCTGACCTTCCGTAAGACAGTACCACTACAAATGCGCTTGGTCAGAAATTTCAAAACTAGGGTGCAATTTATTTCAACAATCAACCTCATACCATGCTTATTCCCATACAAACAAACCATCACTCATCCTACCAGATTATCACCAGTTTCCCAAGCGTGCTTTCTGAGATCAACCCGTACATAAAGTAACATGGATTTAAAGTAAAATGGCAGTACATCGCATTGTCAAAATCTAGAAAAATTAACGTTTCAAGATACTGTTAACGAGTTCATGCGTTAATCTAAGAATGCAAAGCTGGATTCCATATAATATCGCGGGATAACACGTCCCATTAGCAGAACAGTCCACAAGAAATACTTAAAACTTATGGGCATTTTTTAACAGATTCCAGGACATTCCAAGACTAGGTGTAGGCACCTTGATTTTAAATGTAGACGTAATTATTTTCAGTAGTTAGGTCCCTTCCTGTCCCCTTCTTTTTTCATCCTCTCTTCCTATATAAGCTTTGCTTTTTCTTCATGGTTGTGTGGCTGTCTATGATGATGATGATATTACAAGACTAAATAACACGTCACCACAATTTCTTCTGATATCAACTGGTCGGATGTTATCCGCTGTGCCCCATATAAATGGTCTGCTGTTTCTACAGTTTCCGTAAGCCCTCTCATTAAACTGTGTTTGTATTCAATGTTGCATTCCTCCTGCGAGGAAACGCAATCCTATTTTGCATAAAGCAGTCCGCGTACTAAAAACGTCAAGTTCTACACTATATCCGTGAATGTTTATCTCTAAATCTGTCTTGCTTCATTGTCTTAATTCCCAGCTAGTGAGAAACTTATTAACAAGGTAGGATCCGATCAGTCTTAACTATTATACACCGTACATAAACATGGTGTGGGTTGGTACGTTAGCTTCTGGAATGTCTGCTAACAATGGTCTTTTCCCCCCTCAGCAAAAGCTTTTGCGTGGACTGAACCACCCTCAAAATGCGTTGCTGGAGTGTCCAAGCACCCCCACTAAAATTCCTGAAGTCCGTTCCTCATATTCCAGTCTGCTATTGTTTGTTTGGTCTTTTGCAGCAAACATATCGCATTCGATTTTGGTTTGGATGAATTAATGAGCGTCACGTGTATGAACGCATGAGAATGGCATTCGTGGGAACGGTATCCATCAAAAACCAACTAAGGGACATTTGTCGGGATTTCCAGAGTAACAACATGTATGTTCGCTCTGCACAAGCAGTAGTCAATGAACCGGCACACACCTGTAAAAATACGTGAACTTTGAGAGAAGGTAACTGGACACACAAAAACAAAGCAAAATAACCGTCCAATGTGGAACGACAATCTGTCGACGACAGAGCCTCCATATAATCTATCTGACCACACTTTAGAGCTATGCCTTAAATGAACACTTGCAAGTGCCTCAAATTGACTTCCCTGTGGGCGAATTCCTCCATTATAACGTATTCTTTCACGTTTGAGAATTCAGTTGACCTAGGCCTTACACCTTGTGAACTAGTGATCTGCGAAAGATGTTTACACAGAAAAAGACCACAATGGCCACTTCGATTAGTTGGTCAACGTCACGACTTTAGCCTGGACCGAATGAACGTAGTTAAGATGCGACAAGATGGAAGGAAGTGTACTTCTGAAAAAAATACACAGGTCGAACGAAACAAATTAAAAAGATAGAAAAGAACGAATTAATAGTGAGATTACACAAGTTCCCAAACGAAGTCAAACTCCACTGAGCAGTGGGTAACGCGCTTGTTTCGGGTCCAGTATGTCTGCCAAAAAGTACAGCGTACCAGCTAGTCCTGTAATCGAATGAAAGAACATTTTATCACACAGAGGAGAACTTCTGTTGTAGAAAAGCATGAATAAAGCTATCAGCGTTTAACTAATTAAGCAGAGGAACAGGCAGAAAATTTTAACAAAAAAACCAGGTGTAGTTAAAGGGATCAACAGGTATCAGCGATATCGATTTCGAAACCATCCTATCGCAGATAGTTCGACTCACTACCAACATTTGAACCCAATCAGAAAGCTGAAGACAAAATATAAAGTGAAACCTTCGTTCCTCAAATCCGTCACACATCGGTCACCGGGATGCCGCCCCACCTGAGCCTAAAATGTGCCACAAGCTATATACCACAAGCTACGCCCCTAGGTCACTGAAGTATGCGTGATAAAATCAACGGACTTATCAACGTGAGAGACTGTTCGGTAAGCAAACAAGTGTAAGGCGTCGGTTACACATTTGCCTTTAATTCAACACTTCAAACGCATCGTTGATGAATGTGAAAAATTCCCACATGTTGGATACGGCCAACACATAGAACGACTTGGCCAACTGACTCTGTGTCCGGACGCACTGATCACGCGCACCCGCGTGTTCACCCAAAAACCGCAACCGTTTGGGACAGAAATGAGGTCGCTTTGGTAAGAACGAGAAGAATGAGATCTACTGTTCACGCAGAAACGATCACTAGGAAAGGATAGAATCAGAAGAAACAAACAGTTAATGGGGCACCAAATACTCTGTATAAGGAAGAGCTTGAGTTGAAAATTCAACAGCTGGTAAGTTTCCCACCATTACACATCAAGACAACAGTTGCCATGCGAAATGCCCTGCTATGCAGATGTTGGTTAAGCGATGTTACACGACCGAAAACCTCAGTAAATAATATGATCTAGTCTCGAACCTGCAGCCTGTATAGCTAAACAAAGATTACTCACAACAGTAATACATGGAAATTTTTCTTCAATCATCGGCTATCTTGGTGAACCCTTGCGCAAAAAGGCGTTGCTTCGAAGCTCAGCTGCAAGATTTCTTGTCACGTTTAGACATGTTGTTTCTGTCGCTGGTTCCAGTTTATCCGAAGCCCAATTTTTTGCTGCCGTGTCTCGTCCAAAACAAAAATGGACGCAAATCTGAATTCACGAGTCTGGTCAGATGGGCGAAACTAGCAAACAATGGCTACAGAGTGGGCAACGGACATGGTACCAATGACAAGTGATGACAAGTCGACAAGTAAGAACGGTGTTGAACAAAATGAAAAACAACATATGAGACGTAGCCTGCCGGTTTGACGGAGCGTTCAAAGACTTCACGTCCTGTCCTGGTGATTTCTGGAGCTGTTTAGAACATTAGGATTCGCGGTACGGTATACGACGTACGAATTAGTGTAGACCGTGCATTTTATTATCTCGGGTGTCGATCGGGAAACTGGAGCTTCTTCGAGCAGTACAAATTAACGGAATGCAGTCTTGCTGGCGCAACCAGCCAACGTGATTTAGGCAAATTCGCGGAATCAATGACGGTCGACCGGAGATAGTAAAAATGTACCCTTGACGAAAATGGACAAACATAAGGATCGAACACGCATACTATAACCAGATCACCTAAACGACGAATTTAAATCTTTACGATGCAAAGATGGCGAACCTTGGCAAATGTACCGTTCAACTGTTCCTGCCATGTGGACACCTAGACGGCAACGTTGCAAAACGATAGGATGACGAAACCGAGGTCGGTGAAGCAATGAACAGAACTTAATTAAAAACAGTCCTGTAACAATAGTTTTCCGTTTGGAAGCTCAAAGATTTGCTTATCACTTCAACAATTCAAAATGGCAGGTACGTTATGAGCAGAAATCAGTAACGTGATATCGCCAACTAGTCAGTCAGCCCACCATCTGAGCGAAGCCCCGGCTCGTGATTTTAGGAACTTCTGAGTGAACCTTTCAGAATGTCACGCACTGCGTACTAAAAGTGATAATATCCATCTTCCCGCTAGAATCACCGCGGACCTCAGGAAGATCAACCAGGATTTCATCTGGAACAGGGACATATCGACCAAATTCTCACAATCTGTCAAAGTCCGGAGCAGCCTTATGCATAGCGCCGATCAAAAATGGTCCTATTTCTCTACTATAAAGGTGTGTTCGATTAGGTGGACCCATCTACACTTTTGGAAACACCCAAACGCAAGGATGTAGAGAACAAGTACGCAAACATACTACAGCTCAGGTTAGAGTCTATGCTGAGCTCTCGGACAAATTCAGCACCAACACCGGCGTACGGCGCTGGCTATCATCATTTCTGTTCACTTTTGTCGTAGACAAAATGATAGAGGACCGTCTATGGCACTAATAAGATAACCCAGTGGACCTCCTACCAGGTAGCAGAGTGAGTAATATTGATTACGCTGACGACAAGATGTTGTCTAAAGATTATCAAGCAGCGCAGACAATGCTATACGCTACTTCATGTTCTACCAGGTAGCCGGCTGCGCATCCTGCAGCCCCAAAACGTAAAATGATTTTGCAGGATAGCTGTGATTATGTAGATTTACTGTTGAATAGAATTCACGGAGGCTGCTGAGTGATTTTTGTACTTAGAAAGTTGTTGCAGCAGTATTGCAAAACCAGGAAATGAAATAGAAGCTGGAACCTCTAAAACTAGGGTAGAACTCGCTAATCGAGGACTTTTGATGACAATGGGGCATGTTTTTGAAGCTCATGGGTCGTGTACATATATATGGGCTGTGCTACTTTAAGTTGGCAAAACTTAGCCGCTCAGTAGAGAAAATGTGAACCGTTTTCGGGTATCCGATCATCGATGTCGGCATTCGATCGGTCGCATCGGGTAGCCCCAGCGGGTAAGCAACGGTGAGGTTAAGCGGACATATGGTAGTGATTGGCGAGCGAATCCCTTCACTCGATCTTTAGGCAGGCATGGATTTAGATAGTCAGGCCATGTAACCGAACACCTATCACACCGAACACTTGCCAGTAGCTAGCGCAGGACGAGGTGGGACTTCTTCGCAATGAAGATTACTGTGGATAACCGAATCTGCAGATTTAAAATAACGAACACATCTGGCTGAATGTAGCAGCGGTAGTTTTCTAAATTCTGCTTCAAGATGAAATCTAATCAGTACACTTCCGAGTAGCAATTGGTTTTTCCTGAACTTGGTCGTGAACCACCAGCCGCGGATCCAGAGTATCCAGTGATTTGATGGTGTGTTCATGATAGTTCTGCTCTCCTAGGTGACATTTCATTATATACAGTCTCAATTTTCCATAGTGCTTATGCTGCAGTTCGTTAATATTTAAAATTTTATGTGCTGGAAAAGCATGGAACCTAGGGGACTATGACAGTGTATTTTTTTAATTTGACATTAAGTTAGTATGTAGGCAGAGATGGGGACAATGCTAAGGATTATCACATGACGTTCGGCAACACCAGTGGTCAGTTCACACCTGACACGACTGAGTGTTTTAAATCAGTGATGTGAGGGCGTACTGTCCCAAATCTGACTGAGGATGTACCAAGCCCATACGAAAAATGAGGTAGTGGATCTCACAATCCATCGCAGCGTCACCACCTGTGCATCCTGGTTGTCGCTGAAAGGAAGGGTATATAACGCCCGTGTGGGTTCCATTTTGCTGTATCGTTCGGAAACGTGGCCTGTTCACAAGGAAGATATCAACGGGCTTGCTGTATTTAACCATCGTTGTCTCCGCCAATTGGCCCACTTTAAGTGGACTGATCCTGTGAGCAATGTGGCAGTTCGCCGGCGCGTATTCCCGAACGCTCGGGATGCGCGATCGATTGGTCAACTAATTACGTTGCACAGCTTGCGATGGTCGGGTCACATGCTCCATATGCAAGCTGAGCGTTTACCGTGCCAGGCATTATATACTGAGACCACCAACGGTTGGGTAAAACCGCGTAGTGGTCAAGCAACAACGTGGTCACGAAATATGAAGGCCTTGACTGCTCCACTGAGCAGTGGGCAAGCATCGCCTGCCTAGATGGGGTCCTAGTGATCACTCAAACCGCTGGTTAAATACGCTATCCGAGATGGCGATGTGTCGCAGTCAATGGCGTACCTGCACCCACACCATTTCTAGTTCTTCCGCTTAATCTTTAATATCTGTTGACCTTCTTAATAACGTTTCCTTCTAGGATATTCCACGTCACTGTTGAGGTGAGCGGCGGCCCGAGCCATAGTACCTTTGGTCAGGCTCATGGCTGTTATGATGATGATGATGATGAACCTGTCAGACCACATATTGTGTGGGCCCAGCCGAACATCCATTCGTAAAGAGAAAAAATGACGTTCTATGTTCACGGGGATGTGAACAGGATCAGGTGGAAGTTATTTACGTCGGCCGATAGTATAGCTGAGGCGCCAGTTGTGATTAGTAGAATTCTGGCAGAAAAGTACCTCACAGTCGTGCAGGCTATTAGCAGCCTCAGGAATAATTCACCAGGAATACTCGGAATCGTCAGTGTGTATTCTTTGAGCCTACCAAGGGAACTTCAACTTTTCAGAGATGTGTCGACAGTCGTTGGCATACTCTCTTAGAGGTTTGCCCAAAAATCCCTTGATTATTCTTTTCGATGGGTAGTTCGGTGGGAAACAGTACGTCTAACCATTAGTAAAACATCTACATCGTTAGATTTGATACCTGCAACGTTGGATGACTTCGTGCGTAACATAGTACGCACCTACCCAGTTGAGTACAATGACCAACGGGGGATTGAGCTTGCGATTTGCTGTCCAAAGACTCATGCTACAGCTTAAGTGAGAATTCCACCATGTGGAAAGTGGATTTCGAATCAATCAGTTGTGTCACAGAGCGAACGATTGGTTCCGAAATCCTCAAAAAAAGATTGAAGAAAAACTGTTTACTAACTACCAACTGGTCGGCTTAAACAGCGTGGTAATGAAACCATTTGAGAGCCCACCTGGAATGAAACAAAATCACTTAACGAGCCACAACCTCTAGTACACCATATTTCGGGCAGGATATCTGCGAAAATTGTACATTACTAGGTAAAAATTTGCGCTGGAATTGTGCACTTAGGATGAGACGAAGCTGGGTTGATAAGAATATCGGCAGTGATGAGATAAAAACCTGGTTGAATGACTAAAATTGATCGGTATAAAACATACCGCATAGCTATAAACCATGAAAATGACGCACCTTCTGACTGAAGAATGTGGACTAAGAGAAACTCATTATAAAGTTACATCGAATACCACTGCAGCTGGTTCGCTGTTTCAGTGATCCCGATTAATCGCTTAACAGTTTACCAGTGTTTTACCATGAACAGCAATGGCGTTCGCCAAATCACTAATTTCTCTTGTTCCAACTAACTTACGGCGAACGAAGGATGAGCGGAGGCTGTAAATTTGGGGTAGTCTGTGAAGGACATACTCATTCAGTGATTTCAATAAGGTCATTCAGTAGTACGTATTGTCTGGGAAAGCATTTGGCTGTATCTCCGCTTTTTTTCATTAAAAGGTCGATAGTGCGTTCAAGCCGGTTCACGTTTCTCTGTTCGGTACCTCGTCCTGAGTAGAGTTCCACGGTGTTCAAGGCTAGAGACATTGCTGTGCTTTGTTTGTTAGTGATACTCTAAAGGTGCTAGATGGAATATCCTTGACATTTGTCGATGATATCAGTTTTTGGAGGATAGTGGACGTGTCTGGAGAGTCTGAAGTTTAGAGAAGCGCACACAATGAACTGCCTATTGCGGATAAATCGTAGTAAGTGTATGGTGTTGCGAGCGGATCAGTCAAGTTGGACTGCAACTACACCATGAGTGTGTTGAACCGCCGTGAACTTCCCAACAAGGCGGCCTGGAATTCACCAGCTTGGGTTATTAACGACGACCAGCGGTTTCAGAGAGTCTGAGTATTATGGATGGTCAGAAGGACACTTGACAGAATTAAAGGAGGTATGTCTATTAAACTATTTGCGGTGTTTATGATACGTTGCCCAGCGTTGTGCATGATGACAGTAGTGTGGAGCTCATTCTATCCGCAGAGTTTAGAAAGCCTGGACATGCTTTCCCACACTTACATTAAAAAGTTAGGAAACACAGGTCAGGATTTATCCTGAATCTTTCATATTGTTCGTCTTCCGATTTTTCACCGGCAGGCCAGAAAACTTATCAAATCACAGTCTGGCCATGAAAACATTAAGGCACGATTGTCTAGGCGTGCCATAGTTAACTGTGTCTCACTGCCAATGGAAACGGTGCCTGTGATGACCGTAAGCGATCTCGAGCCGTGGCTTCACGTTCTCTGTGGTTCTTTATTCACAATATGATAGGACAGTGGGGGAGGGGTCAGCAGTAGCATGTTTTCGCCTATCCACCCTGCTGTATGCAGCAGATAGGGCGACCCGGTTTATACTGCGAGACGGCCGATGCAGTATGG
>QNGE01000688.1:198843-213642 GCA_008508345.1 Paragonimus westermani | reverse complement strand
GCCTTACTCTCACTTGCAGCTCGGTTGTGTTGTTTGCAAGGTGTAGGCACCTTGATGCTGAATGTTTGAATAGGGACGTAGTCATTTTCAGTAGTTAGGTCCCTTCCCGTCCCCTTCTTTTTCCTTCTCTCTTTCTATATAGGGTTTGCTGTTTCTTCATGTTTGTGTGGCAGTTAAGCATTAGTGTTAACCACTGATGTATTGCTGTCTATGATGATGATGATCATTCACAATACAGCCTCTCTTTTGTCCTCCTCCTGAAGTTATCCCAAACTTATTTAGTTGACAGTCATCGCCGCTAACTTCTTTCTCACCGATCTCGCTCATACAACTCTCAACTTACTAGAATCATTAACATTCAAATAACTAGCATAACGGGGGGAATCGATACCAAGGGATGTGGTTTGATTTGCTTGCAGTGTTTTGGCTTAGCAAGTCCCTTTCGTTTCAATGAGGTGATGCTGTAGGATCAAACATGGAAACTATTTCTGCTGCTCAAATTGAAGTTGGACCCTCAATTTAAGCCGTCCAAATTGCCTGTACTCGTATCTTTGAAGACGATAAAGCGTTCACCGGCATGCCACAGTCGACATCACCTTAAAGATGAGTAGCACAAAACCCGTTTATCTCTTTAAAACAAACATTCGGTTTGGAGCCAAACTCGACAAAAAAGGATAGGGACCCAAATTATTAGCAAGTTTACATTTGTGTGTGGCCAAAAGATCTAGATGAAGCTAACAGCGCCTGCGGATCCTCAGCCAAATCCGAAAGCGTTGCAGAAACAGTCACGCAAAAAATCCAGCCGCCATAAGAGGAAAACGGCAACGCGTTGACGACCTAGTAATTCGGCCCACAAGGCGTATAGATATGTTTCAAACGGGTTTTGGCGTACCTTCGAACAGTGAATAGGGCCTATCTGCAATGCGTGTTCTGTTTTCAAAACAATTCGTGCACCATTCAGCAAACTGGAGTGAAGTCAAAAGAAAATAAAGCACAACGTTAGTTCACAGACTAAGATCACGTGAATATCAACAACAATAAGGAAAGCATAATAAACACGATGGATCGGTACTGTAGCACATAATGAGTAACGTATGATAACATAACGTTCGCAAGGAACCGGTCACACTCCAGCAACGATCACCCAGACAGCAATTAAAAGAGTTGCTGACAAGTGGTCAGCGATCTGGCTGATGTGCACTGCATAATAGTGACCGATAGAGACGAAACCCAAATCCGGTGCTTCTTGCCGAAAACAGCCACCTGCAGGGTCTAGCTGAAGGTGAAAATTCGAACCGTGTAAGTGGTGTTCACCTTTTATCAAACAAATGCCCAAACACGCAACAAAAATCGATGGATTCTCTAATGAACTTAATGCATTCTGTGATTTCAGTGTGACTGAGAAGTTTTGATCGCTTGATTGTGCAAGGGAGATATAAGAATATGGTAAGTGTCCACCCTTGAGACAAGTAGGTAACCTGAGCATCATTCGCATGCATGTGATGAGGCGTTTAGATATGATGGTGAGGCCATGTCTAGTTTGCGATCAGTCACACAATGGTAAACACTGCTGTTTCAGGGGAACGTGGAAAACGGTTCAAATTCCGGTTGTGAAAAGAATATTCATTATGGAAAGCTCCAACCAGAGCTAAATCCGAATATAGAACAGATTATCGTAGGGAATTGGGTAGAATTTTATTTGAGTGCGAAGGTTACACTCAAGTGTGAGCTGTATCCAGGTTATAAACATAAGATAGCATAGATATGTTGTCGTCTTCAGATAGTCAATGCAGTTGCGACTAGGAAACACGAACGTCATGAATTAGTCCAACAATCTTGAAAATATCTGTCCAACAATAACGGCCTCCGATTCAAACATTTGGTCGAAATCAAACTAATACAGTTGATTACGACAGGAATACGTATCAGGTAGTTGCATAGGGACGGAACGCTTTGAACTAAGTTAACCCAGCCGGATTAACGAAATCGAGAAGCCGACCTTAACGAAATCATTGGTGAGTGCATCAAAGCGGAATGTATAAATAGCTGTTAATGCAACTTGTCTTCTGATTGGACAACATAAATAGATTATTTTCAAGTCGACCATCACTCACATTCGATCACAGCCTTCGCATCCAGATAGACTTTACAGCCAGCCTCTTTTGAAAAGAAGCACTAGACTCGAGTTTCGCTCTCATTAGAGCTCATCAGTAGTGCATATCCTTGCCACGGCCGCGATTTGAACNTGAATGGCGCAGTGGTCAGTTAGGAAAGTCTGTAGGACGAGAAGAATAAATCGGAATGCTGACGTCCGAAGACAACAACGTTGGGGGATTTGGAATGCCAGATCACTGTTTGCTGCCGGCATCTGCCAATCCATTATATACTCTCTGTGTGGCAAATAATTGCATATGTGGTTCTCCCACACTTCCAGTTCAAAAGCCTGTGTTGCGTCGGAACTACAGTTTACGTTCATTTATCACATGCAGTGAGCAGGCAGTCTAATAGTTAGTGCATTCGTAAATTCGTGTGGTTTGTACCGCAAACGCTATTGCTTTGTCGTTCTTCGTCCTCTTGCTACCCAGATGTCTACCTCCCGATATATGCAGACATGAGAACTGGAACAGCAGAAAGGACTACTTGCAAATGAGTATGAAGTCTTCACTCTGGAAGACTCTGTAGCCTGCAACAAGTCGGGAACAAACTCGGTCAGCAAGTAAATTAGAAACGAGTTGAAAAATAATCCATTGGTTTATGAGATACGGTTGAATGTCATACCCTTGGGAGGAAAGAACAATATTTCAATGAGTCCAATCAAAGGGCATACCGTAGCAAGGAGCAGCATTGAAATTACCACCAGGTGACAAAAAAATCGAATGGGTAAACCCAGTTGGAACTCTAGTGATGGATAGCGAGAAAATGGCAAACAGACTAACGCCAATCTGTCAAATTACTTCGTAACATTACATGGGTTGTTGACGTTAACAGAACACACAGTCACAAAACCGTGTTGGATTAACAGACAAACAAACAGCGAAGGTGCCAATCGAGGGTAACCAACTATGCCCACCTTAACGGCACGGTATAGATACTTCTCATCATTCGTAGTACGATACAGGTCAAGTAGCGCATATCCACTCCCAGCCGAGCCGTGACACAATCCACACCCTTTATGAAGAAGTCCGCGAGCCCAGATCGCTTCACCGCCTCGAATCGCACGTTCTAAATATCGTTTATCCGAAGTGAGCTGCGTTGAAAGAAGTGAGCAACAACAGAACGGTTGATAGACTGACGGATCGTGGAATCAGACTGACCGATTGTATAGATGCACGTAAAAACGTGGATCATCTATGGATATTCAAAATGAGTTGTCAGTTTGATAATATTCGGTGAAATCCGGTGAATAAATAGAAGACTTTGGACTTCGCCAATCTATAAGAAATAATAACAATGAGAATGAGTAGGTTGAGTCGCTAAAAACTCGTGGAGTTGTTAGCTATCAGACCCAAAGTAATCCATGAAACGTACAACAAAAAAGGCACTCACTACTAATATTTACCCCTGATCGCACAACACAATGTGGGACAATTCAGGAACAGGAATATTTTCTGCTGCATGGAGGTGCTCGCCATGAAAAAGTTCACTGTGGAGGACTGCCTCACACAAGACGTCAGTGGGGCGCTGGTACGTGCTCGCCATGCGTACTTCCAACTGGTTATCTGACGGTTAGTTGGAGATATTTCACATCATCCTCCGTGTGTTTGCGTTTTCCAAGAGGTTGCGAAATTAAGTGGGAAGAGTTGTTTGGGTCTAACTTTGTCATCCCCACTGGATCTGTCCTGTAACGCAGTGAAGTGTAAATTCAAATGCGCGGTTGGACCTGAATAAACAGACGAAGGGACGGCACAACCGTACCTACACAAAGACGATCTACTGAACAAGCAAGCCCTGCGCATGTCTGATGGGTGTAAGATGTGGAACCTTGCCGATCCGAACATCATGGCCGGTTTTGTGATTCACGGTCAGTGCACACAACAGGACGGCGTGTCACATTAGCCTTTCGTTATAATGCGTTTCTTGGCAGAAGTCGTGGTTCCTATGTTTCGGAACCCTAATTGTTAATTTTCATCATCGTTCAGAAATAGGCTCGATCCAGCTTTCGGTCAAATTTACCTTAAGGATATAGTTGGTGAGATTTCACAGTTGGGTTCTGTTTTTCGTTTACATCAAACGTTAGTGCAGTGTGAAGCCCAGGCAAAGGAATGCGCCGAGTCAGCCATCCGCACACATTCACTGAAGTATGCATAGTTGTGGCCATCCGGTGAGCAAGGGAAGGTTTTGGAAACTAACGATCCTATAGTGTTGCTGCCAAAAGAGTCAGCTTGTATTAGTCCTGTTAACAGATGAAAAGCTCTGTACCAAAGAAACATAAGTAGCACTGGTAATATGAAGGTAGAATACTAAGTCCGAGTCCACTAACGTGTAACCTTAAAAATTGACGCCTCGGACACGTTTGCATAGTGGCAAGAACGTACACAGTGCGGTGTCCGAGACTCGTATCAGTCACATGATTGCCACACAAACTGTCGTCTCGGTGCAGGATGTGCGAAAACTACAACGTGTAAATACACAGTTGGCAAGGTGATTCATTTGTATAATTGTCCCACTCGCAAATTGATTCACCAGTAGGACAATCAATTCAGAAACAAAGCTCGATTACAATTGTAGCTGTGAAGTTCAGTGCCACTTGTCAAACTCGAAAGACGGTAAGACGGTTTCCGACACATATTACAGAGAAGTTACGAACAACTGTCAAAGTGAATCAGATACTGGTTTTGAAAATTAGCACCACACGAGTCCGCAGGAGAGTCGCTCGTGTTATTAACGTTTACTACTCCTACAGATCTGATTCATCAAACTAGTTCTGTCGAGTAAGAGAATTATTCGAGTTGGGTATTAGTATAGAGAATTATTAATTTGCGAGGTAACTTCATTCCCCACTTCATTCCCTACTGGATAATATGCGATGTGAACAATGCAAAAATAACATGCAAAAAATGATCAGCTGGAATGTTAACAACTGGACACCATTCGTAGCTCATCACAATTTCGCAGTCAATGAGAGCTTCAAGCCATCCCCCCTCCCAGTATGATTTTTATGGGAGTTGAACGGTAGTAACTTTTGCAGCGATTTCATATACGGTAATTCTGTCGCATCTGATATGTGCGAACGGTTTGTGGTGAAGATATCAACAGGATAACCGCTGTCCCCACCAGTTAACGCAAGTCAAGCGAGATGATCATGAGTAATGCAGCCGTGGATCGGAGTTCAGCTCTCAGGTATAGCACGGATGTACACTACTAATGGGCCTTAACATGACCGAAGAATTTTACTATTCGATTGTGCCCACTGTGAGATTAATGAATCTGTGGTTGATACACTCGGGTTGCAGTCATGAGGATTGTAGTACTTATTCCGCACCGGACGAGAATATTAATGGATGAGCATTAATAAATGCGAAACACTCAGTCAAGTGTTTCTTTTCTGGAGTTGAATAGTCGAAGCGTGTAAAGTAATGTAGAAACTACAATCAGATGTGAGTAGCAAGGGTAAAAATGGTTTGCGTTTTCACTAAACACGTTGATGGTTAGATCAGCTTGGGCTCTTGAATTTGACTGGCGATGTTTGAGAAACACTCCGATCAAAAGTAACACTGTGTCGTAACACAGTGTACAATAAGAAAAGGCGTGGGATCACAAAAAAACTTCAGAAGGACGCTATTATCAACTGCGGTTTCCACGACACCACGGCTAACCCTAATGTAGTTTAAAATGGGTAGAACACAACCCGCGACAAATCAAAAGACGTTTAAACGTTTACGATGCTTGTTTTTTTTATTCAAAACGTTAGGGTTAACGTGCACTAAGTCGGTTCATTTCGCTTTTTGGTTCTTGAAGAAAACGATGGGCATAAAACGTGAAAAACAATACATGATTATGGCGTCATTTAGTGCTGCTGGTGTTCTGTGACTTGATGAATGATGTTCACTATGGGGGAAATGTTGAGTATACTTGTTACACCACTGATTCAACGAGTACAGCTCACTAAACGGATTATTTCTCAGAGCAGTGGTCTGCAGTTCGTTACTGTGACGTGAACAAAGCCACTGGGAGTACAGCTTTTATAGTAAGGGACATTGGTCTATAATGATGTAAGGATGGACGAGAGGGGAAGATTATCAGGCGCCAAAATAATTCGCCGCCCCCTATCAATTTGTATAAGCCACAGTGAACACGAGGTTCGCAAGATGGATTCAGTTAGCGCACTCTTTTCAATCTAAAAGAAATGTAATACAAAGCATCTACCGCAGTGTCTGCGCCAACTAATGAGTCGACTGAACAGTAGCCGAGGGCCAATCTACTGAAGCTCGGCCTCACTGACCATTGGATAGTTAGATCAAGGGAGACACAGCCGAAGTAGTTTCACTGCTTCGTGTTATCACAACGTGCAACCGGATGAAGCTGCTCAAGTTTTCTGACGCCCCGGTGGTCATTCACAGCACGTCTCTGTTGAATGCTCAGAAAGACTGAACAGTTACATTACGACCTAACCGGGGTCAAGGTAGCTTTAGGAAACCATGGGTATATATTGAGTCGTTATCACTTAGAAGTTCGCTTATCTTATTTTACGTGGCCAGTGTGTGTGGTTGAAAAGAGTGTACAAAATAAATTCATCTCGCAAACTTCGTGTCCTCTGCGTTATGTGCTTCTGAGTTGAAGGATGGAACTAAATTACAAGTGTCTCTACCATCCGTACTCATCCTGGTGGGCCATCTCTTCACTGACATGACCTACGATAGAGCACAAATATTTCACTCTCGGAGTTTATAAGAGCGGTGGTTCGTTGATGTGTGGGAAAGAATCTTCCTCTAAGCGTAGGTTTGTGATAGTGGACAGAATGCAAATGTTAGCTTCTTACATTTACATCTGAGACACGCCTTTCGCTTTTGGCTGCTCGGAGAAAACAGTAACTACAGATAAGTCACAGGATACATCTCTTTAGACGTTTCAGCTACCTTGGATGGCCTTCTTCAGGAGTGTTGTCAACAATTGATTTATGTGAAATTCGCTTGCAGAAAGAAGGGGAAACGATACATGGTATCAACCCTTATGAATTTTACAACAGAACGTCGGTCTCCAAAATAACTTTACAATAATATGGTGTCCGGTTCTGTAATCTAATATTAAAGCCGGTTTAATACAGTTCTGAGTATAAAAACGCTGGTAACTCTTGGTTTCTCACACATTCCTGTTTGGATTTCTCCAAAATAGTGCAAAAAATAGTGCATGGCTTCATCATTATTTCGCACAAAGTATGTATACACAACTTTCCACAAGAATGCAATTTCTAAACACATTATCGGAAGAACCAGAAGTGTTAGGAATATTGGTCACACACCGTTTGCACGCCCTTACAGACAACACCAGCTGAATACACGAACAACTGAACAATCGTGGCAACCAAATAAAAGGTTGCTAATCTGAATGAACGTGGATGTCAAAGTTCGTGCTTACCTGATAGGCCGCCAACATCAATGGTACCACACCGGTGGCTCCGTGGCACCAGTGTACTAACACATCCCGATCGAGGCTGCTTCCCAAGCTTGAAGGCCAGTTGCCAGAATCCATCTGCAATTCGCCCATCCAATGAACCGTTGGCATCACCAAATCGTCCATCACCTTTGCGCTCACAGCTTCTTGGAAGACTTGACTCACCTGAACGAACAAGAACGCACGTGGACGATCAGACTACGCTGATGAACACAGATTAGAAGGGATGAAATGTGGTGACCAGTTTTCCATGAGAAACCAACTTTTGGCTATCGACGACGAACGGACGAAACAGGTTTGAGATTGTCGTCTCTCATCAATCAGACCCGACTGCTAGTATCTGGACCAGAAGTGACTGTAGCCAAGCGTTCAGGTGTGACAACTCGGTCACACTGAATATGAAACAAACCGAATAACGGTTAACACGCCTACCTCAAAAACAAGACTACTGGAACTCATCTTGCATTTCGGATGAGCGAGAACAAAACCTGGATAATTTTCTTCCACCGTTGTGGACCGGTGGGATAGATAATTGGAATCCGAAAACAGGTAGCACAGGAGGGCTGTTCAATTTACAGCAAACGTGTTAAAAATAGGGATTAATTTGGGTTCTAATGTGCTGTACTGTTATGAAAAGCTGGGTGGCAATGCAACGGAATTCAATTGAGCAAAGGTGATTCCAATCAGGGCAAACTGGAGCGCCGTTATAAAGGAAGTCGCGGGACCAGAAAACAGATCATCGATCGTCATCCCTTATAATGAAAAAGTTCACGAAACATGGTAAACTTTGCGGTTTTTGTTATACAACGTCACCATGTCCTGATGCACACGAGACCTGCAAAACCTCCCTTGTTAGGAAAGTAAGTTCAGTAAACAAACAAATGAATAGGGTTGCAAATTGTCGGTGAAACATCTGTCGTAACGTGTACGACATAAGGAGGCCCGTTTCTAGCTCACTGTTAACGGATGGGTAGATGCCACGTTGGCCAACTAATCACGTTGCAAATGGTTAGGTCACACACTCTGCATCCCAGCTGAACGTTTATCGTAACGGGCAGTATAAACTGAGACCACCACCAGTTGGGTGAAACCGCGTGACGGTCAAACGACAACGTGGTCACGAAATACGGAGACCCTCACTGTGTTGTTGAATGACGCGGATAGGAATCGTCTGCTCGGCTGGAACCCTTGTGATCACTCAAATCGCTGGCTAGAAAAAAGAGCCCTGTCGTCAACGGATCAATTGTATCCTTTAAAACTGTCAGTACCTTGTGAGTTACAGCAATACCTGCAAGTAACGAACAATTTTAGCGATAAACCTACATCTATCTCCATTCACAACATGAAACGTCGATCGACTTCGACGTTTCATTCGTCTGACGACGTAACTGTTGGCTTGCAAACCAAGTATTTTCGAGTTTTTCGTTTTGGTTGTCAGAAGAACTCCATTTTGGGCGCTTTTTTAGATGAGCCGCCAATCATAGGCATTCTCCATTTTCTCCACTGAAGCTAGCCTCATCTTCTTACCACCAGTCGATCCAAATTTTTCCCACCTATTCGACGAACCACACTTCTGTATGAATTTCGTTAGTAGGATATTCGTAGGATATTAGTGTAATGAGCTACAGTTTCACACTTCATGTAGCTTTTGTCCACACCAGTACTGAGAGCCATTGTGAAGGTCGAAATAAATGCTCTTCTCTTTCACTGTCATTGTGTTTTTATTCAGATAATCTTAATTGTGAAGTAAAATAACGTGAAACTAAACGCGGCATCATCTACAGACTGTGCTTTTAGAACTCATTCGCCGAAAGATAACCTCACTTCAGATACACGGAGGTACATCCAGACGCAACGTCAAGTAAATAAAGGTCTTGGTGAAACCGCCTCTCCTATCATTTTCACACCTCCGTACGGTATCAAATCAATGGTCATGCTATCATCACAAGACCGTCTGCCTAACCCAACGTCGCTGGATAACGCTCATTAAGCGATTGTTCCGAACAACGACTACAGCCAACATCACATTATTTTTGGACGGTTTAGTTTGTGAAGACCGTTTACAGTCGTTTGGTCCCAAACCTGAAAAGAAAAAGCAGGCGGTGGTGTGTGTTCGGATGTTGTGTGGTTCGTCCAACACAGTCTTTTTATGGTGAACATAAAAGTGTAAAAAAAATGGCTGACTTGTTCGTTTTGACGATGCTTTTTTGAAACAACTTTCGCAAGCGGATACTGGACACCTTCTTCGTGATTCCCATCTTCTCTATGCAGCGACGTTTGTTATAGCCACACTCCACCGCAGCTTACTGCAAAGTTGCATAAGCCCGGAGAGGGTGCAGTCGGCAATCGGAATGTTTAACGTGGGTTACGTAATCGGCAGGGCTAAGGCAAGAGAGCGCACAGTCACAACGAAGATCGAGCGACCATACATATTCAATCTCCAAAGATGACAAGACTTAAATGCTTGAAATCTGTAAAGTACGGATGGAAAGCCGACCCTGCGGACTAGCATAGAGGTCCATAAATTATGTATGCGGTTTTAGTACGGGTGTGTCAATGCAGTCGTACTGTCCGGCCCCATTGCTGACACGTCGTCCGAATTAGCTTCGGCACGCAGTCTTATCGCCTGCAGTGGACTGCCACGCTAGGTGCTCAGGACGGAAGTGTGATGAGTAATTACACCACAAGGCATTGACTGCTTTGTGCCATACTGGCTGCATATCGTTGGGCTACCAAGATCTAGGCAGAAGTGGCGGCAACTAGTGTTCGGATTTGTAACTGTGTGACTGGAAGTCGGTCTTCATACCAGTGACCTACGGCTAGCAGAAACAAAAGGAACAGTTTGTGGACTTGTTGAGTCAAGAGAGTCTGAGTTTAGAAGCCACTACCGACCAACTGTCGCCAACTTCTTGCCAAGTGCTCGTAGCATCCATAAAACGCCCGCTGTAGGAAAGGGTTGGTTATCACGGTCGAAACATGTCCAATCATTTTAATCTATGCATCTGTTATTAACTTATCAACCGTACGGAATCAGAACACGTGTCGTGAGCGTACATCGGTTTATACCATTCAGTACGGGACTAAACCGGAAGTCTCATGTTAACCACAAATGTGACTAGCCTGATAGTCCGCCAACCACAAGGGAGAAACCTAGTGACCCAATGTGGCCAGGCTGCCAATAGCTAACAGGATGAACAGGTGTAAACGGGCGATTGGATGAAAGTATAGCGCCACCAGCAACAGAAGACACTCGTCCGCAATGGTATTCTTAAAGATCAAGCAAAATAACTGGTTTGGCCCACACTACCGAATATCTGTTTCCAAACCCTGTTGATGCCACTCGATGCGTGCAACCTGGACGTTCGTGGTCAAATGTCTGAAGTGGGTTATGCCGGTAGGTTGGGAAGTGCGAATCACGTTCGCCGCTCGAGTAAAGGAACTCATGACTCAATCTGTGGTTGGGGGCCACATAGAAGTGACGGGCAATCAAATCCGATAGCACAGCTGTCGCTTACTTGTGACTGGACTGACTGCAAAGTAAACACAGCCAATGAAACGAAACAGAAAGACAGAAGAAAGCTATCGTACAGATATCGTTTTACTCTTGCTTACAGTCTGACCGTCTATTCATATTTGGATTCTAGTCACCCAGAGTTGGACGTAAGTATTACACGGACCAAGGCCCAGTCTTTCTCTTAAACTCCCGTTGTATTATAGACAGACATACGAGCCAACCACTCTTACATTGCGGTTTACGATGCCCATGATGTGGTTTGATGAGCGAGTTCGAGTGTGAACTAAAGAAATCAGCCTACAAACATCACAGCATACACATACAATGAGGACAGCTAAAGAAAGATGTGACAGAATTCGCACCCTCCAAGACACAAAAATCAGCCGCAAACAAAATCACACATCTAGAAGCAATACCCCACTGACCTTGATCAGAGTGAGTAGAATTCCGGCGAACCCATGGGCGCCGCCTAAGTAGGCCTTCTCGTGCCATTCGAACATAAGTGGGGGCATCGGCAAATCGGATCGTCTGGAATGAAGCATGAGAGACCGGTAAGCACCTTCCGATTGATAACGTTTGGCTGTAACCTTCCCGGATTGAACGATCGCGTTAACTACCTGCACAAACGCGAGAACGATGGGTTAAGTTGTGTCAAATAAAATTTATACATACCAGAAGTCTAAATGCCTTCTTTTAGTTGAACGGCATACCCATGTTAAATCAGAACAAAAATAACCGACACGGACTGCACCAAACGTCAACAAAAGAGCTTGAGTGAACTCAATGAATATGGACCACAATGGAAAATATCGAATGGCTTCATTGGATGACGTTTACCGAAACGGCTGCACATTAGAAAAAGAAGAGCGTCATCAGGAGTCAAACTAAAACGGTGTTGTTGAGGCATCTGCGACCGCTATATCTTCCATGGAGTCAGATTCTTTAACCGTCGCACCTACACCATGTACCGTTGAATTGGCTGTCGTATCCAACCTAATCCATGTAATGTGAAAAGCGCAGGGAGAAGCAAGAAATGGCAAACATGATCCGGAGCCGAGTATGACGTTTGTTGTTTAAAACTACAAACGTTTGGGACCAGCCCACCAAAAGCACGTCCAAAGAAAGCAACTGGCCCTACATAAAATCGCCAAACGAATCCTATTTAGAAGTAGCAAGAGCAGATCACAATGCTGAATTGACAGGCGGCGCAATCTGAAACCGAAAGAACCAAAAGAATCACAGCACAAAAATGTTCTGAACAACCAGTCACCAAAACTAAGTTAATCCGTCCAGTAAAAAGATGCGTACACAAGCAGGCTATGGCTGATCACACATTCAAAGAATCCCTACAATCAACACACTAATCTGTATTGCTTGGAGACTTCTCCAATTAATGGGGCATACACAGTACGCTATCTCAATCAGAGACGGCGCTGGTCAGCAGTTCCAATGATTTACGAGTTCGTCACACCGGTTTGATAACATTCGCCATTATCTTGTGTGATTGCGAAAGTTTTGTGAAGCTTAACGCGGAGAGTGGTGCAGGACTGACGTTGATGGATGTGGATAATTGTCGATGTGGGTCAAAGGGTCCCTTACAATTTATTTACTGATATGCCCATCAGAGTTGAATCAGGAGCATTAGTCTAACAATAACGATAACGGCGGCCCATCGATTGGTTCGGAACACAACGAGAACGATGCGAAACAGTTTATGAACGGAATGAGCATTTATCTCGTGACCGGCACTATACGTTAGAAAAATAGACCATATATGTATATTAAATGACAACCCTGAATGCAGCAAGAAAGCGTAAGAATACACTCGAATCACGATAACCTAAGATATCCGAGAGGGCATCAGATCAAAAAGACCTAATTACTACAGAGTAAGGACCTCCGGCTTAAAAGTTGTCAACCGCCTGCTTACTTAGTCACTTTATCGAGTGTATGGCTACCTGATCGTTGTGTCTAGAAGACATGTCGGCCTTCGGTAAATTGATTTCTCATCCATCACTCTCTTACTCTATTCCTCCACTACTACACCCGACAGTGACAAAACTTAATCCTTTTACCAATAACCATAGGAGACGTATACAGCGAGGTGTTAACATTTCGTTTACTTTCTTCAGTCACGAAAATAAAAAAACAGAGTTTGCAGGACATGCGGATAGCAACAACAACAGAAACAGTCGGCGATTGGGTTCACATGAAACAAGGACGGTTATCAGTTGTACAGCAAACAAACAGCATGAGTCAACAGTTTCTTCACACATGAGGCTGGACGACGATTACTGATTAACACTGCCTCGGGGAAAGCAAGCAACTCAAGATTCCGATTGCACAACAATACTTGAGACGGGTTGGCGAGGTTCACAACGCGCTCTATTTCCACTATGTGCTTTGCAATGGATCAGGTGGAGTTTCGGCTTAATCACCCTTCTACCATTGCCTATCGCGTCATCTCACGCACCAACCACGTAAGCATATGTTCGACCATTCTTTCTTCTAAGCACTGGTCTGGTCTGCAGATATACACGTCATCGCAACCGCAAGTGAACTGACAGATTACATGTGAAACAGAACATATCGGTAGACAACGATTGTGAACAAGCTGCGCGACACTCCTAGTTGGGTAGCAACCACGATTCAGCCGCAGGGTATGTGGGAGTTAGACTAGACTGTAATTTTCGACTTACGTCGGTTGTAGTACGATCGCCTTTGAGAGGTAGGTTCAGAAAAACCTGATTCTTAGGAATCGTACTCATGGCAGCCTTGACCAGTCAATTTTAGCTGTGAACATCGATAAACTTCCGAGGATATCCATTTGTGAGTGGCATCTTCTTTGATCTCCTTTCCTCTCCTTACAAGCAGTCATTGACGTTGATCCCTCGGGCTCTATGAAACAGGGTTCCGGCCAGACCTCGTCTGCAACTGGCGCAAACGAAGACTGCTAATACTGACCGCTCCAAGTAGTGCACTAAGCGTTGTAGTGAGACATCCCGCCTTCCAGTGAGTTAAATGTCTAGGAAGGATAAACCCACGTTTGCTAACGTCTCACGATGTTCACTAACATTCTTCAATCATTTACTCCGCGCATTTCTCACACTGAACAAATCGACGCGATACATATACTTGCTAATCACTTACGTTTACAGTCGGGTGACCTTCGCGATATTTTCATTAGCATTTACCTTGGTTCACTGTCACCCATGTATGCGCACTCTCGGCAACGCTTCACTTCGGGTGCCGATGCCGTTATTTATCCATTCACGAACCAGACGTTCACCCGTAATGACAGCAAATCACCAGGACTATTCGATAAACCGGTAACTATGAGTACAGAAAACCCGAGACCTTTTCGCGTACGATGGACATTCTATAGGACTAATACCAATAAGCTCAGTCCAAATACGGTTAACTCAATCCTTCCTGTCTGGGTTTTGAGAGCCCGGCAATATCCAAATCACCTGCGATCTAGTATTCTGTCATAACCCGATCTATCTGTTACCCTGACGAGGTGGCCGGGCTTGTGTATTGTTTTGATCCGGCGGGCTATGCTGACTAGGACTCCGGTCCTTCCAGGTGCAACCTTGTCAGACAGGCCAAAGGGGAGCAGTCAGACGAAAAGCAGTTACACTCATAGGATTGTATGTCGCACTGCTGACCGCGTA